>SKCR01046703.1:0-70819 GCA_019454045.1 Zanthoxylum bungeanum
ATGAAGATTTGCGAGAACGTCTTACATCCTGTTTGTGACTTAACCTACAAAATTAAGCACAAAAAACGCCAAATCTGAATATATACACAAATTGCATGGGTTGCCTCCCTACCGGTGCTAAGTTTAATGTCGTCAACTAGACATGACTGTCCGAACAATAGGCTAGATCTGAAAGTGTGACACTTTCTTTTTGTCGCTCCAATGATTCTCCTCAGTAGTGCTTGACACGCTTACTTTTAACCTTGAATGTTTCATTAGAATTGGGATCATGTAACTCAACGGTTCTATCTGGTAAAACACCTTTTTAGTTCCTGAAAGCCCCTCTCGCATACATCAGTCCATACAAATTTAACCCATTTCTGAATCAGGGGGGTTAAAGGCGCTGCTATGCTAGAAACGTTTTCCACGAACCTTCTATAATAACCCGCTAGCCCTAGAAAGCTTCTAATCTCCGTAACATTTGTAGGACGTGACCAATTTTGCACCGCTTCCACCTTCATATCCATACTAATACCATCTTTGGACACCACGTGCCCCAAAAACCCCACTTCAGTTAGCCAAAATTCGCACTTAAAAACTTTGCATATAACCTATGTTCCCTCAAAGTCTGCAAGGTCATATGCAAGTGACGCTAATGATCTCCAACGTTCTTAGAATAAATCAGTATGTCATCAATGAAAACAATCACAAACTTATCTAAAATTGGTCTGAATACTCGATTCATTAGATCCATGAATGCTGCTGGAGCATTTGTAAGGATGAAAGACATAACTAGAAACTCAAAATGCCATATCGAGTCCGAAATGCAGTTTTTAGGACATCCTCATTTCTAATACGAAGTTAATGATAACCGGACCGCATGTCAATCTTTGAAAAGCATTGCGCTCCTTGTAGCTGATCAAATAAATCATTTATCCGGGGTAAATGATATATGTTCTTGATAGTAACTTTTTTCAACTGCCGATAGTCAATACACAGCCGGAGAGTACCATCATTCTTCTTAACAAATAACACGGTTGCGCCCCACAGAGAGGTACTTGGCCGAATAAATCCTTTATCTAAAAGGTCACGGAGTTGAACTTTTAGCTCATTCAACTCAGCAGGTGCCATTCGGTAGGGAGGAATAGAAATAGGTTGAGTTCCCGGAACAACGTCAATACAAAATTCAATCTCCCGTTGCGGTGGTAGTCCTGGTAACTCCTCTAGGAACACATCGGGATACTTTTTAACCACCAGAACCTCATTAAGTTCCACTTGACTCCCTTCTGAATCAATCACATACGCAAGGTACCATTCACACCCTTTCCTAAGCAATTTACGTGCATAAATTGCCGAAATCAAATTGTTGGGAACCTCACTTCTGTCCCCCTGAAATTCTACTTGTAATTCCCCTAGAACGCACAAGGTCACTACCTTCTCCCTGCAGTCCAAAGTGGCATGGTACCGAGATAACCAATCCATTCCCAATATTACATCAAAATCAATAATTCCCAATACAATCAAATCAATAGGGTACACCAGTTGTCCCAATACTACTTCAAATGATTTTAGGACATTTAATACTATAATAGAACTTCCCACCGGTGTAGATACGGCAAGTGGAGATTCTAACACGTCTAATTTTCTTCTCAGACTCAATGTAAAGTGAGACAATGTAAAAGAATGGGTGGCACCAGGATCAAATAAGGTTCTAGAACGAAATGATTCAACTATCAAAATACTTGTCACTACCACGTTTGAAGCTTGA
Organism: Zanthoxylum bungeanum; assembly: GCA_019454045.1. Taxonomy (NCBI): domain Eukaryota; kingdom Viridiplantae; phylum Streptophyta; class Magnoliopsida; order Sapindales; family Rutaceae; genus Zanthoxylum; species Zanthoxylum bungeanum. The sequence continues at coordinate 1,748 of SKCR01046703.1, forward strand.
GCATCTTGAGGGGTTAAAGCAAAAACCCTCGCATGTCCCCTACCAGCTGATGGATGGCCTCGCCCTCCAGAAGATTGTCCCCTGTCAGGCTGTCTCTGCTCTCCATAACCTCACCCTCTAGGAATCTGGCCTTGCACATTTCCAGGCACCCCTGAAAGGTTTTGTGAAGGCTGGCGTACAAGGATGGGACATTCCTTAGCAAAGTGCCTCATTTGACCACACTGAAAGCATGCTCCTGAAACTTTCCTGCACTCCCCTCGGTGAGGTCGACCACAAACAGAACAAACAGGTACCCCTGGTCTAGCAACAGAAGCCCGTGTCACAGATTGCGAAGCATCAGCCTGATGACGGCCTCCCCCAACATTTCCATACCCAGAAACTTCTTGCCGTGACATCCCCTGAGAAGGAGTAGGCCTCCCATGAGTTCTACCCATCTCCCGTTGAGAAGTTTTCCATGTTGTTTCAGACCTTATCTTCTTCTGAACCTCTCTCTATGCGTGTCTCTCTTGCGCTTTTGCCTCAAACCGAAGTGTTGTATTCAAGGCTTGTGTGTAAGTCATCTCTGGGGTTATCAAGATAGACCTGAACATGTAGTCATGTAAACCATTGACAAATCTCTTTCCTTCATTTCCTTTGTGGCAACCAGGTGAGGAGTAAAACATGATAGCCAGGTAAACGCTATATTATACTCCATTACCGTCATTCGATCTCCCTGTACCAACTGTTCAAACTCTCTGGCTCTAATATCCCTTACACTTTCAGGCAAAAACCGAGTTAAGAAAGCTTCACTAAATTCCTCCCACTGCAAAGGTGGAGCTGTAACCGGCCTATTTTGACAATAAGACCGATACCAGGCATGAGCCAAATCTTGCAATTGGAAACTCACCAATTGGACTGCCCTAACAGGGGTACATCCTAATGCTTGGAAAATCCGATCACATTCTTTTATGAAGCCATTGGGGTTAGCGTTAGGCTCAGTTCCGAGAAAAGTGGGTGGGTGCAGCTGGACATACTACGCATGTAAAATACCCTGTATCCTTCATTTTAAAGTCACCATACTCTTATCCCAATCTCTAAAACCCCGCTCTGATACCATAACTGTAACACCCCACCGGAGGTAGGATGCTACTGGCAGGAGACAGGATTAACCTGTCTTCATAAGCCTTTAACATTTAAAGAAAAACGGACATGACCCGTCCTAAAAACTAGGCAACCTGGACCAAAATCCAGCTCTAAGACAAACTCAAACAAAATACTCAGGCCTCTCACGACACATCCAAATCAAATATCACTCAAGGGCTCTGTGCCCACATCATTACATCATACATACATATATATAATGTAAACATATAATTCAAATTTAAATATTACACTTTCCCCCTTTTTACAAACCATCCCATTACCCTCAAACAAAAGACAACGCATGGTGACTTTACAAAATAATATCTGTCATCCGACGAGATCTCCATAAAAAATGAGAGTTGCATCAAAAGAAAAGAAGACCTGCAATCATGAATAAACTGGGGGGAAATGAGTCTTGTGGACTCAGTGAGTAGATAACAAAGAAAACAAATCACAATAAACATCTAAAACATTTTTATAAAATGATTTTCATGCATGCATCGTCAAAAACATAACAAGCGCTCAACGCCCAAGTCGCGCGCATAGACTGAGCGAGGAACGAACGATCCCTTATCGATAAGGTAGTGGGTCATACCATTTCAGATGGATGAAACCCTAACAATCACCCTGGCGGAAACATATGATGAATCAAAAAACATAAATACATGCAACGAGCGTCGGGGCGGAAACATAGCAATGATCGATCATCTCAAAGGAAACATATCATGAAATATAAAACGATCGCTTAGACGGAAACATATAATCATAATGCATATTTTTAACAAATCAAACTCAATTCATATCATAACTTAAAACATTAAAACCTGTGAAACTTAAATAAAGAAAATATAAAACGAGGCATCTACTCACAGTGATATGCTGTAGAATGTTACTGAGATGTAGGCGGTTGATCAAGCTGTCGATCTACATTAAGATAGGAATATATAAGATTCTTGGCTCAAGCAATAAAGAAAGACACGGAAGGAACAAAAAAGGGGTACGTCACATGTGGAAAGTGAGCAAAATATGGTTCTATTATCCACTACAATCTTAATTAATCTCTCTATACTAAGACGTAAATCACTCCACAAAATCGCCATATCATCACCCCCCCACATTTCAATATCATTAGTTAAATAAATATAATAACATCATCAGCAACCAATCAATATTACTTATAGCCAATTTAACCAACATACCTTCCTTCCACAAATCAGCCCAAGCCAACCATAAATAACAAGGTCAATAACCACATGTATTTACTCTCCAACACACCATTTAAACATCTTTAAACTCTTAAAACCAGTACAAAGAAAACAACCTATATTCCAACAGCTCATGGCCGAATATATCTCCCTCACCCACCATGTTTCCAAGCCTAACATTTTATCATAATAATCCTATAACACAACCACCAACAAAATGTCATCACAATATTCTCTCATCCTCCATTAACCAACACTAATAAAAAATACCCTCCCCTCTTTTTGCCGAGAAAGTGAAACTGCCTCAACTCCTCAATTCTCTTCGCCAAACGCAATCACCAATTTTGGGACACACAAGAATAATACAAAAATCAATAAAGCCTTTAATAAACTCACAAGTAAGTTAATCTAGGTCAATCCTTAAACAAGTAATAATTAAAATAAAGCTTAATCAACATATATAAGTAGATTAGTCAAGTTAATTAACCACAAAGAATGCCAATATATTAAAATTATTACCTTAAAAATAGAAATCCATGAACCGCGAAAGTTGACAACAAGGATTACAAAAATTTTGGCTTGGAAGGCGTTGCAAGTGCTCCAAAACGAGTTGAAAGATACGAGAGAAGAAGAAGAAATGATAGGGCAATTACCGTGGGTAGGGAGAGGAGAGAGAGAGTAATCTAGACTCTTCAAAGGTAATGGGCCTCACGGCCCCTCTCTCTTATTTTTTATTTTTTATTTTTTTTTTAAAAAAAAAGGGCCCCATTCCCAGGATGTGAGTGCTTTGCTATATTATTATTATTATTTTTTTTTTCCGTAGGTTATTACATTAACACTAGCACCTAAATCTCATAAAGCCTTACCGAAGTTATGTTCTCCTATGGTGCAAGAGATGGTGAAACTGCCAGGATCTTTCAACTTTGGGGGAAGTTTCCTCTGAATGATAGCGCTGCATTCTTCTGTCAATGCTACTGTCTCGTAATCTCCCAATCTCCGCTTTCGTGACAAAATGTCTTTCATGAATTTGACATAGTTGGGCATTTGTTCAAATGCTTCTGCAAATGGAATGTTGATATGCAGCTTTTTGAAGATCTCCATGAATCGAGCAAACTGGTTGTCTAGTTTGTTTTTCTGGAGGCGCTGTGGAAAATGTGGAGGTGGAGTGAATCTTTCTCGATCATTTGCTTTTGCCTATTTTTCCTCCATCTGTTGATCTGCTTCCTGCTTTCTTTTGGAACTTCATCAACAGTTGCCTTGACTCCAACATTTTTGTTGATTTCAGTACCACTTTTCAAAGTGATGGCATGACATTGCTCATTCGTCATGTTCCTTGGATTTGGTTTTGTGTTGCTAGGAAGGATACCTTGCGGTCTGTAACTCTGAGCATTGGCCAGTTGTCCCATTTGATTCTCTAGTGTTTTCAAAGATGCTACTTGACTTTGAATTAATGTTGGTTGGGATTGAAACATGGCATCATATGATGCTACTTGAGAATCGTATTTTGCTTCTAGCTTTTTCAAGTAAGCCATCACTTCTGTTATTCCTGGTTTTTTTCATACGCTTGGCCTTTGTTTTGCTGTTGGAATCCTGGTGGTTGATTGTGCATCTGCCCTGAATTGTTGCTCCATGCGAAATTGTGATGATTCTTCCAACCTGGGTTGTAGGTATTGGAATATGGATTGTTCCATTGTCTGTTGAAATTGTTGATATAATTCACTGTCTCATCATGTTGGTTGTATGATTCTGCCTCTGGTGATCCTCCATATGGTGAATTTGTGGATCCAGCATTAACATTCATGTTAAGAGTTTCCAGATTTTTTCAAATCAGATCCAACTTGGCATTCATTGTTGTGTTGGCTATAACTTCGTAAATTCCTGCGATTCGTTGAATCATGCTGCTTTCTGTTGGCCACAAAGAATTGTTGTTGGCCATTTATTCAATTAAGTCTCAGGCCTGATTCTTTCCTTTTGCCATTAAAGCTCTTTCAGCAGCAACATCAATTGTGGTTCTCATTAATCCAGAAAGTCCATTATAGAAGGTTTGGACTTGTGGCCACTTTACAATCTTATGGAGAGGACATCAACTATCTGATGGTTCTTTCAATTTCTGGGTCAACCAGACAGATTTCAAATCTTCTTGTTCTTCTCATGTAGTGACTGAGAACCTGAAACACAAGAAAATAAAAATAATAAGTAAAAATAAATTAGACACAAGTAAAGATATCTAACCCCAAAATTAATAGTAAAAGATAAATAAGTCCCCGACAACGGCGCCAAAAACTTGATTGGTGGTAAACACATACATGTTACGCAAGCGCACGTATCGCTCAAGTAGTATAAAATGTATCGATCCCACGAGGACTTAATACCTAAGCTATTAATTTATTAAGCTAAATGTCTATGAGTATCTAATTGATTGATTTTTGGTTGGATGGTGATTTTAAACTAAAGACAAGTAATTAAAACAAAACAAAGGTAGATTTTAAGTTTTAAACAATGATATGATAATATCCAGGGTTGTGAATCCTTCCAATATCTCTTAAAGATGAAGTGATTATCTCATGTTTGTGCAATATATCAGTTTATTAACCTGGAACACGAAGTTATGCAAAAGCCTCTTCCGATGATCAGATGTAAATACCAAAAGTAACCAAATTAACTATAATCTTATGTAAATTAAGAAACTCTGAATTCATTAAGATTAAGTTCTAATTATGGCTACCCCCGCCCGACAGGTATATTCCTATCTTGTAAGGAAATATACCTAAGAGATATTTACCCCAAGGTGAGATCATGAGTTATTGAGTCTATGACTAAAACCTAAAATCCATTTTTCAAGTTCATTTTAAGTTTACCAAATCAATCTTATTAATGGCCAGTTAACAAGAAGCATTAAGCTTAACACTCAATAAATAAACCAATATATTACCAAAAACATAAAATAACCACTTATAAAACGGTGATATTGAAATTCATCACAACCGTAGATAATATTTTTAGTTACAAAACATACCTAAAATTACAAAATGCATAGTTAAAAAAAATAACATAATAGAAAATTAAAAAGAAATGAAAAATACAACAATAAAAGAAAATGTTGGAGCTAGGGGTCTCACTTTTAATACTTCAAATATAATTACTCCCTTATCAATTAATCATTTCTTGAAATAATTATATTAAAACTGACCATATAGGCGTTGAATTCATTTGTCTAAAGTCCAACCGACCATATAGGCGGTAACAAAATCATATAAACTGACCATGTAGGCGGTAACAAGATTAACACCTAAACCAACCATATAGGCAGAAACTAAGTCAAATAATGTAAAACCGGCCATATAGGCGGTAAATAATTTATTCAATTTACTTATTTAAATTAAGGGAGTAAATCTAAATTATTATATTAAAAGTTTCACAATCTAAATTATTATATTAAAAGTTTCACATCAGAATCCAGCAAAAAGAGATTACCTACTAATGATTTAACTAAAAACATATAAAAATTTATTAAATAAATAAAGAGAAAATACAAGAAAACTTAAATAAACATGCAAGACACTTTCTTTTAGGTTTTCATGGAGAAATCCCCCAAAGAAAGTATAAAACATTTACAAAGTATAGCTTGATATTTATAGGCAAATATAAAGGCTTCCACCAATTTCTCCACCAAACATGACACCAAACATGGCACCAAACACGACACCAAATATGGCACCAAATCCTCCACCAAACATGCAAGAAGTTCGCAATTTCCATTTTTTTATTTTATTTTTTATTTTTTATTTTTGAAAATGACTTTAATAATAACAAATAACACACTTCTGGATTTTTCATGTAAAACCGGCTATATAGGCGGAAATTAAGTCAAATAATGTAAAACCGGCCATTTAGGCGGTAAATAATTTATTCAATTTACTTATTTAAATTAAGGGAGTAAATCTAAATTATTATATTAAAAGTTTCACAAACTAAATTATTATATTAAAAGTTTCACCCCAGACTCCAGCAAAAAGAGATTACCTACTCATGAAGTAACTAAAAACACATAAAAATTTATTAAATAAATAAAGAGAAAATATAAGAAAACTTAAATAAACATGTAAGACACTTTCTTTTAGGTTTTCATGGAGAAATCCTCAAAGAAAGCATAAAACATTTACAAAGTTTAGCTTGATATTTATAGGCAAATATAAAGGCTTCCACCAAATATGGCACCAAACACGACACCAAATATGGCACCAAATCCTCCACCAAACATGCAAGAAGTTTGCAATTTCCATTTTTTTATTTTTTAAAATGACTTTAATAATAAAACATAACACACTTCTGGATTTTTCATCCATTTCGGTAATGAAAATTTCAGAATTCGAAAATCTTATGAACTTTAAAGTTGTAGATCTTTGAGTCTTCTATAATCTGGAACTTGAATCACCTCAATCCGATATCGGAATAAAAAGTTATGGCCAAAATACCACAATTACGCAAAGTTGAAATTCTCGAAATTGTACTTCGTTAGAACGCCATCTCAAGTTTCCAATCTCCAAAATCAAAATATCAAGTCCAGTTTTTGCCTTTATTTGTTCCACATTTCGTCCTGATTGATTCCATTAAGTCCCGATTTTATTTTATCTGCAAAATAAACTAAAATACATCAAAACATTCATAAAAATCGAGATGTGGAATAAATAAGGGCATATCAAATAGCTGGAACACGAAGCACACATAAATAATGCACAATCATTCTGTAACCAACCACAAAGCACACATAACAACCAATACATCACAGAACACATAATTAAACAACACACAAAAACGACTGGCTTACACATACAATGCTCGTACAAGACTCATTGTCTATTTTAGAATAAGTATGAGATGAATTATGTCCGAACGGATTCCTAATCAGCTCAACTTCTATACCATGAGAACATCAATCAATTAAACATACACACACATGCACACATATCACGTGACATAAACTCATCACACGATTTCTGATACACAAGCATATACATGACAAACATTATTTTATCATTCAAGATCGTCACAGACAACGTATATATATAATATATATATATATATATATATATATATATATATATATATATATATATATATATAATATATATATATATATATATATATATATATATATATATATATATATCAAACATATGAATATACCCATTACATCGAATTCCAATACCATGATCTTTAAAATCCTCACACCTTTATTTATCGATCAATGTTCACCATTCATATACGTATCATATCAATCACAAACTTCCATCAGTCGAAAAAGACTTAGCCTACACTAACTCAACCTCTATACTGCTAAATCGTATACAATAATCAATAACAAACTTATCCCAATGACGCACTGTAACATCCCCTATCCGGGAGATGTTATCGGCTGGGAATAGGCCGTACTATCCCCCTGAGCCACTAACTTCTAACTGTGAAACTCATCTTATGTATAAACTCATGTACGGGACCATTGCCCGACTTAACATCATAAATGAATAATGCTTTTTAACTAAATATCAAATTCACTACACATCTCAAGTTTAATAATGAACACTTATAACCCATTACATGTGTATACTTTATTAAATCAATTATATATTACATGACATCTTTTAACACTGAATGACCTGAACTCTGACTCGACCTGGCGGACCAAACCCACTAGTGACTGCCATGAGTATCCATCCTCTCGAGCTCATTCTCTGGGAATACCTACAAAATAGAGAAACTGAGAGTGGGGGGTTAGACCTTTTGTACGATCTAATTGAGTGGACGATTTAAAACCAAAACTGAAATACTTGGTTTTAAAACCATAATTCTCCCAGTAAACAGTCTTATATGAAAACTCTTTTCTTGTCTGAAAACTCTGAACTCTTTTTCTGAAAATCTTGTCTGAAAACTCTTTTTGTAAAACTTATCTTTTCTAAAATTCTCTTATAAAGCTTGTTGTTTCTGAAAACTTTCCTTTCTAGAAACTTCTTTTTGGAAACTACCTCTAAAATCTATATCTGAAAATTGTTTCTAAAAACTTATCACTGTCTCTGAAAAACCTGACGTATGGGGGCATTACGTATCGTCGTCCCCCTATACGCCTAACTAGAGCCAAAAGTGTAAATCCATGACATTGAGGCGTACGTATCGCCATCCCCCAAAGCATGCAACTACATGTCCCTGAAACTAGTGGTCTTGGGGCATTACGTATCGTCATCCCCCCAGCCACTGAACTAGAACTGATGGTGCGAATCTAATCCACCCTCCAAGCTCTGAATCTATGATCTTGGGGCATCTGTCATCCATAGTCTTGAACTAAGATCTGGGGGCGTTATGTATCGTCATCCTACAAGTCCTCTACATGTGCAAATGTTCTCTCCGTCAATTCTATATTTGAATAAAGTTACATACTGAAAATATTTCTTTTTTCTAAACCATTTCTCAAAACATGCTAAACAAAATATAACTGATAGTGAACTTGGCTAACCCCCTAAAAGCGAAAAGTAAGTTGTAGGGAAAGCTTTCCCTCGCGCAGCGGAAGCGATTAGGCTCACGGATCGAACTTGAAAATTTTTTCTGCTTTTCCTTTGCTTGGCCGAACCACACCAGTGGATTCACTGATGTTTTGGACAAAATCTCAGCTCCGGAATAGCCCCGAAACAGTCCCCGAACAGCCCTTGAACTGCAGTGAAATGATGGACTGTTTTGGACACGTTATGGGCGCGAACTGCACCCAGTTTCATGTCTGATTTGCGCCACTCACTGCTCAATTTCAGATCTGATTTTTCTCCAAAAATCAATCCTAACACAGCCCTAAAATTATCCTAAAGTGTTTCCCAAAATCCCGAATGAAAACCAAACAAAACGGAACTCCCTGAGAACTTGTATCTGCGCAAATTGTAGGGATTCCAGGGGCTGGTTGTCGTGATTTGTGTTAAGTATTTGGGGATGTTTTTCAACGTCACGAGTTCTTCCGAACTATGTCTCGACACTAACGGAGGGTAGTGTGGGCTACACTCACAAATTAATCTCTAAACGGTTTAGAGAATAATCACACACACCAAAAGGATTCTCAACTCTTGAGAGCTTGGAGAAGGAGATGGAGACTAGGGTTTCTAATGACTTGTGTATTAAAAATAAATCATAATTTATCTTTTATACTTATGGTTAATTTGTTTCATAAAACAAATCAACAACGAGTCTCCCAATCTCTATGGAATTCGGCCAAGGGGGGGATTAGGAATCCTTGTTTTATTTTGCTTCCAAAATAAACAAATCCTACTCCCTTTAGGACTCCAAATTTTCGGCCAAGGGGGATTTAATTTGGATTTGATTTTTTTTTCCAAAACAAACAAATCCTATCCCTAATATGACTCCAAAAATTCGGCCAAGGTAGGGGACAATTAGGATTTGATTTTGTTTCCAAAACAAACAAATCCTATTCCTTATCCAATAAGAATCCTACCTTGGTAATAATCCTTAGCCTTATTAAATTATATCATATATAATTTAATGTTCTAATTTAATAATTCATATATAATTATTAATACTTTATATTAACTTTTAATATAAAGTCTCATGTGTGATATAATTATTATTAATCATATTAATAATATTTATTCCTTTTGTGAGTATATAATTGGACCATCCAATTATATTAGCTCCGCTATAGTAAATCGAGCTAGCACGGGGACCAAGTGGACCTACGGTTCTGAGCTCCAATAATCTCGAAATATTAATTAAGCACTTAATTAAATATTACGAATTATTAACTCCGGGTTATTCCATTAAAAACCCGAAGTTGCACTCTCATCGCCGTAGATAAAATATAAGGCCGAACAAAGTCGGTGTCCACCGATATAGTCATTGCATACGAATTGATCCTTCACGAATATCTCGTAATTAGAGCCGGGTCATAATGTCCGTTATACCCCTCTAATTATTTTATCTTCAGTACCATTGATTCTCTATTGAACGATTTATTCACAACTGTTATGAATATTAATCTTTCTATTCGTAATAGAAAAACTTGAGCGCTCAAACCGTTCAAGTATCGAATCAACCCTTAAGAGAGATACTCATCTACTTCTCGTGAGAAGGAGTGAATTCCATGTCTATGTAAAACGTTCCCAGATACATAACAGACTATGCCCCCAAAGTACGTAGTTATTGGTTGGGATTGCTACACCAACCTCACCTTTGTAAATCAAAGGACACAACCCGTTATGCAGGAGTTTGTAGTATACTCAGGATTAAGATCAATCCATATATGACCATCAAGTAGATCGAAATGACTTTCTTGTTTAACGGATATTATAAGAATGTCATTTTATCTAGGCCGAGTCCTATATGATCACATCATGTAAGGTGCCTCCATTCTCATGTCTCTACACGGACGATCCGGATTAAGATCGTCATCCAAATATATAATGGACCGCAGCTATAGATAAACACAAACAAAAACTACCCGGTTTTTTGTTTCTCTATGGACTATTTAAGATTACTAACTTCAGTCTTAAATCCTCTGTGCATGACGTTCATACACCAAGTCTGAAGGTATATAAGTAATCTACAGTATTTATGAAGATATACAATATGCGATATTGAACAACAATTTAGATAAATGAATAATGCATCCTTTTATTTCTAAAAACATGAAGCCGTTTACATCAGATGTAGCTCTAGGGCATACATCCCAACAATCTCCCACTTGCACTAGAGCAAATGGGATATGTCTCGCAAACCTAGACCATCTAGGTGACCATCAAACACTTTAGCCGGCAAGGTCTTTGTAAACAGATCAGCAAGGTTTTCTGCGGATGTAATCTTTGTGACGGTAACGTCGCCTCTCTGCACTATCTCCCTGATGAGATGATATTTCCTCTCTATATGCTTTCCCCTCTTATGACTTCTTGGTTCTTTGGAGTTTTCCACTGCTCCACTATTATCGCAATAGAGGTGAGTGGTTTATCCATATCTAGAACAACTTCTAGATCTCTCAAGAATTTACGGAGCCATACTGCTTCTTTAGCTGCTTCACAAGCCGATACATATTCAGCCTCCATGGTGGAGTCGGCAATGCAAGATTGCTTTATACTCCGCCAAACAATAGCCCCACCACCTAGGGTGAACACTGATCCAGATGTTGATTTCCATCGATCACATCTGTCTGAAAATCAGAATCTGTATATCCTCTTAGGATCATATCCTCTCCAGAATATACTAGCATATAATCTCTGTTCTCTTTAGATATTTGAGAATGTGTTTCACAGCCACCCAGTGATCCAATCCGGATTTGACTGAAACCTACTGACTACTCCCACTACAAAACAGATGTCCGGTCTCGTGCATAACATGGCATACATGAGACTACCAATTGCTGAGGCGTATGTGATATGTCTCATTTCCTCAACGACTTGAGGTGTCTTAGGAGACTGTTCCTTCGACAAATGAATTCCATGCCGATAAGGCAGATTGCCTTTCTTGGAATTATGCATCCTGAATCGCACAAGAATCTTGTCGATGTAGGATGCCTGAGACATAGCTAATAGTCGTTTCTTGCGATCTCGAAGTATCTGGATCCCAAGAACATAACTTTCATTTCCCAAATCTTTCATTTGGAATTGCTCAGCTAGCCAGGTTTTTACGTCTGATAATATTCTTACATCATTCCCAATAAGTAAGATGTCATCAACTTATAAGACAAGAAAAACCACCTTCCCGTCAATGACGCGCTTCTATACACAAGGCTCATCAACATTTTGCTCAAAATTATAAGACTTGATCGTTGTATCAAATCTTATATTTCAAGATCGAGATGCCTGTTTGAGTCCATAAATGGACCTTTGCAGCTTGCAAACTTTTTGCTCTTGACCTTGGGCGGTGAACCCTTCTGGTTGTATCATATAGATACTTTCATCAAGATTGGCATTAGAGAATGCAGTCTTGACATCCATTTGCCAGATTTCATAGTCATAATATGCGGCAATGGATAGAAGAGTGCGGATGGATTTTAGCATAGCTATTGGCGAGAAAGTTTCCTCATAGTCAACTCCCTCTTTCTGGGTATAACCCTTGGCCACTAGTCTAGCTTTGAAGGTCTGTACCTTCCCATCTAATCCCCTCTTCCTCTTGTAGATCCACTTGCAACCTATGGGCTTCACTCCATCAGGTTGGTCTACAAGTTCCCAGACTGAGTTGGAGTACATCGACTCCATCTCCAGGTTCATGGCTTTGAGCCATTCTTCTTTGTCAGGATCATCCATTGCACTATTGTAGGTCAATGGATCATCTACACCATCGCTAGAGGTGACAACTTGTGCCTCTCCAACCCCTAAGTAGTGATCAGGTTGTCGTATAACCCTCCCACTACGTCTGGGTGGTAGATCATTCTGACTTGGAAGTATCTGACTATCAGATGTCGAAGGTGCTATGTATTTGTCAATTTTGTTGACGATGGCGCGCTGGTCGAACTAGTAAGTAACTCCTCGAGTAACTTTTTACTACGAGGTTTGAACTCCCTCATGTAGTCCTCCTTTAGAAATGTAGCATTTGTCGATACAAATACTTTGTTATCATCGGGACTGTAGAAGAATCCTCCCCTAGTTTCCTTCGGGTAGCCTACAAATAGGCACACCTGAGAACATGGTTCCAACTTTGTAGTCTTATTCTTCAGCACATGTGCTGGACACCCCTATATGCGGAAATGTCGTAAACTAGCTTTATGACCATTCCACAACTCTAAGGGAGTCTTAGGAACAGACTTAGATGGAACTACATTAAGGATATACATTGCGCAGTTTGCAGTGCATATCCCCAGAATGAACTAGGTAGTGAGCTATAACTAAACATAGATCTTATCATGTCTAGTAGGGTTCGATTTCTCCTTTCTGCAACACCATTTTGTTGTGGTGTTCCAGGTGCTGTGAGCTGGGATATTATCCCGTGCTCAACTAAGAATTCCTCAAATTCTCTGTCGAGGTATTCTCCTTCATGATCCGATCGTAGAGTTTTGATTGTCTTACCTAATTGGTTCTCAACCTCAGCACGATACTCTTTGAACTTTTCAAAGGTATCTGATTTGTGATGCATTAGGTAGACATACCCATATCTTGAATAGTCGTCAATGAATGTGACGAAGTATTCATAACCACCTCGGGCTTTTACATTCATCGGTCCGCAAACGTCCGAATGTATTAGCTTAGTGGTTGATTGGCTCTTATACTTTTCCAGAAAAAGGTCTCTTGGTCATTTTTCCTTCTAGACAGGACTCACAAACTGGTAAAGTCCCGAGCTTTAACTGTTTAAGGCTCCGTCATTTATCAATCTATTTATTGGTCAAGGTTGATGTGACCAAGTCTAAGATGCCATAGATATGTGTCATCGTGAGAAATCTTTTGCCGTTTCTTTTTTGGTTTTTCAACCTTAAACATTTCAGTGTTGAGCAGTGACTTATGCATTCGGTCTTAACATATAAGTTATTTTCTGAGTTTCTGTGCATATAGTCAATCCATTTCTACCAATAATAACCAAATTTCTATTAAAAGAAATAGAACCATCATCCATAAGTCTAGAAACAGAAATCAGATTCCTGCGGAAACCAGGAATGAATAACACATCGTTCAAATTTAAATAACTATTATTAATAAAACTTAAACTAGAAACTCCCACTGCTCTTGCTGAAACGGCATCCCATGTCGCGACTCTCATGGTGTAGTCACCTTCAGCAAGGTCCCTCCATGAATCAATAGCTGTAAAGAAGAATAAACATGGTTAGTGGCCCCAGAATGAATAATCCAAGCAGATTTGTCATCCTCCACCAATAGAGATTCAATAACAAGTAAATCATATTTACCTGTTTCCTTTTTCTCCTTTAGCTCAGCAAGGTATTTAGGACGGTCCTTTTCCAATGCCTATTCTTGTTGCAATGGAACATTTTCCTTTGGGCTTGGAATCCTTGGAGCCTTTCTTGTTCTTCTTTTTCATGGCTTTACCTTTAGCCTTTCCAGTGCCTTTCTTCTTCTTCTTTACAGCTTTAGAATCTTCGTCAATATTTGCCTCTGCACTGGATTTACGAGGATCCACCAGCATAGACTCGTAATGGGTGAGCTCATTTAGCAGTTAGGTCAAAGTAAAAGTCAACTTGTTCATACATAGTTGATCTTAAACTGCAAGAACTCTTCTCTTCGAAGAGTTTCCATGATCATGGTCACCTGGCTACGCTCGTCAATACGAGCTCCATGGGTTTCAGCAGTATTGAGATAAGTCATCATCCTTAAGACATGCTCTCGAACTGATGTCCCATCCTTCATCCTAGCAGTCATCGCTGAGACGATGGCCTCATGGCGTTGACGCTCCGAATGTTGCCCAAACATGCCCTGTAATGACTCCATCATCTGTGATGCTAGAGCCATAGGTTCATGCTTTGCAGCAAGAACCTCAGACATCCCTGCTAGCAAGTAGCAGCAGGCTTTCTCATTTGCTGCGACCCATTTCTGATAAGTATCGCGCACAGTTGGCCGGCATTTCTGGCCGGCTCATGAGGACGTTCCTCCGTCAGGACAAACTTTAGGTCTTCACAGACCAGGATAGCGTTCATGTTACTTTTCCATTTTACATAATTTTCTCCGGTCAACTTATCATTTGAGAGAATGGAAATAATTGGAGAAACCATGGCTGAAAATAAAATAAACATGCTTTAACATTCATTTATCGCATATTAAAATCAACAAAGAATTTTGGCATAAAATTAAACATGATGCATGAACCATGAATAATGAATAAGAAACCTAAAAAATTACTATGCCACGGAGATCCATCATCCCACAAGTAAGTGCCGCCGTAGGGTAGGTCAAGTACTCGCATGATGGATTGAGACAATCTCAGTTGTTTTAATATATGCGGGAATAACTCTTATTCCTATATTAAACAACTAATGTTTTATTTGATCAAGGAATTTCATTAACATTTAATTATTCCTTTGTGAGTGTAACCCGCCGTTTCGGGATTCTTTGACTTAACCAGTGAATTGCCGCCGTAGGGTAGGTCAGTTCACAAGATACATCTAGAATCTCTATCCTTTCGGAACCCAAACTTGATATTGACCCAAAATGGACACCATCAGTTGGGGGACGAAAACAAAGCCGTCTCTAGGCGCCTTTTGAATCTCACATTTTTGGACTAACAACGAAGATCGTGGGATGTACTGCCGTATATCCTCTCCCTCCCACTCACTATTTTAAATATTAAGGTTTCTATCTAAAATATCTAATATTTTATTTTAACTAGTGTGAATAAACTTATGGCGGCTAAATCATAATTGTTATTTACACTAGTTTGTCATAAGTGAGCTAATCAATTTTAACTATTAAAATTGTGTCACTAATATTCTATTAGTCTCTACTAACAGTTTTACTCTATTAAACTAATTTAATTAGAGTGGTATAAGTGAGCTACAATATTTTAACCCTTAAAATAATAGGCACTTAAAAGTCTAAAAACATGGAATTCTAAATGGTCAAAATTTTAATTAAACATTTTAATAAATCTTAGTGCATTTAAAAATTCAATGGTACGTGGAATTGTATCCCGAGTGCAGACCATATTTCCGTCCATACGGAATCGGCTATGGAATTTATATCCGGGTTTCCATCCTATATACCAATGGAATTTATTATGCACCAATTAAGTCTAATATATAAAATTCAAGTTTTAGACACTTATTCCATTAATCTAATTAATGATTTCAATGCATATCATTTTCTAACTTAAACATTTTAAATTACAGAAAATCATAATTTTATGTCTATAATGATAATGCATCTATGACAGTTATGGCAAGTAAAATGCACGAGTGGGCACCCTAGGCTATATGACATGTTATTCAAACAATTCGAAATAAACATACATATAACATAATAAAAAATTATTTTGCATAGACACACAGTCATACTGCCAATGGGATTCCGAGGGGGTCTATCCAGAGCGAAGCTGTTTCCCGTACCATCGGTGAAACACAACCTCATATTACACTTGCATGAGTATCCAATACCCAAATATAATGAGAACTATGCCCTTGTGCCCTCACAACGCACACAAGTGCAATACTAGTCTTTTACGTATTTATCGATGTCCAATCTCGATAATACTCTGACTAGGGATATTTATGATTTATCCTACGTGGACTGATACTGTCTCATATCATTCTCCGTCCAGGAACAAATCATAGGGACCTCTCATCATTTATACATCTAAGGTGATCTAATCACAAATGATAAAGAACAATCTCCTTTGTCACATAGTTAATTTGTACAACAACACCATGATCTGTACAAATAGTGACGCTATGGGTCATAATTTTCCAACAATCTCCCACTTGGCCTATAGTCAGTCACTCGAGTGCCTAACACCCGAACTATGTACGGTTCACTCAAATTGCTGAGAAAAGGTTTTCGTCAGCGGATTCACATGATTATCGTCTGACGCGATTTATACGATCATCACATTGCCACTATGTATGATCCGAACGAATCAGATGAATATCGAAGTATATATCGGGATCGTGGATGAGACCATTAATTCTTTAGCCTGTGCTGATGCCTAGCTCAGCTGCTAACAGAACTATATCTAATCTAATTAGATTTATTGTTGACCGGCGTAAACACACACGTATAATGCAAGCGCACGTATCGTTCAAGTAGTATAAAAATATCGATCCCACGAGGACTTTATTCCTACTGTTGTTATTAATTGTTGAATCTATTTACTTACAAATATCTAATTAAATGGAGAAGAGAATGATTGTTTGATTGGTTGAATGTGGTTTTACAAATAAATAAATAAAAAGACAAAAAAAATACTAAGGAAAATACAAAAGACACAAGATCTAGGGTCGTGATCATTCTAATATCATTTAAAAAATGAAGTGGTTTTTTATGTTTGTGTAATAATCAGTTTACTAACCTGGAACACTAAATTATGCAAAAGCCTATGTGGATGGTCAGACGTAAATACCGAGTTTAACCCAATTGAACCATATGTTTATGTAAACCAAATTATCTGAATTCATTAAGTTTAAGTTCCAATTATGGCTACCCCCGCCCGACATGTATATTCCTATCCTGTAAGGAAATCTATTAAAGGGTTATCTATCCTCAAGGAAGATCGTGGGCTATTAAGTTTAAGGCTGAAACCTAAAATCCCTATGTCTAGTTCATTTTAGATTTACCACATCAATCTTATTGGTGATCAGACAACAAGAAGCATTAGCTTAAGACTTAATAAGTAAACCTTTAAATTACCCCAACTATAAAATAACCCCTTATAAACCGTGATAATAGAATTCATCACAACCCCAGATAACTAACACATAACTAGGGCTAGTAACAACTTAAAAGTAAAAGACATAAATAAAATTACTGAAAAGTAAAAGACATAAATAAAAATGAAAAGTAAAATAAAATAAAATGCTAAGGTAAAAGAATTAATTTTACTACTACTAATTTAGATATCTCCCCTAAAATAATATATAAACTTGTGATTCTTTCTCCAACCAGCCATATAGGCGGTAACCTGATTAAGTCAAATTAAGTCCAACCAGCCATAAAGGCGGAACCAAAATTAAATTACCAACCGACCAATCTGGCGGTATCCTTTATTAGTCAGGTTTAAACCAGATTAAAATGAATTACCACCCGACCAATCTGGCGGTATCCTTTTAAGTCAATATTTTAAATAGTGAATATATTATTTTAAGGGAGATTAATCTAAATAGTAACATTAAAAGAATTACCTTTCACCCTAGCTGGGGAAGTTACCTCCTCATGGTAAATAGTAAAAACTGTAAAAAGTAAAAATTAAATTACTATTATACAAAACGTTTAAAATTATTTACAAAACTAAAATAAAAACTAAAACTAAAAAAACTAAAAACTAAAGAATCTAGAGAGAGAAACTCTCTCTTTAGAAGGAATTTAAGAGAGAGGAAGGTACACTGAATTCTGAAATCTCGAGCTCAATTTATAGGCCTCGGTAGGATCGAGCGTCGCGATGCCAGGTCCTCAGCGTCGCTACGCTAGATTTTCGACGTGGCACGCTCTGGTTCGCTGGTTTGAAGATTCTGGATAAGCTGATAGGTGACACGTGGCAGAGTGGTTGGGCTTCAATTATTGTGACACGTGGCGGCTTCTGATTGGTCGCTGAGATTCTTATCCGCCACGTGTCAGATAAGGATTAGATACTCAATTATTGATGCTTACGTGGCGATGACGTGGCGACACGTGGGAAAGAGACTGTCGGCACCGTAAATTTGCGACACGTGTCACTTCCTGATTGGCTGACGATTACGTGGCGGTGAGGTGGCAATGTTGACTTGTTGACTTGCTGACGTGGCTGATGACATGGAATGACACGTGGAACACGTGGCGATGATGACTGTCGGCACCGTAGGATGCTGACACGTGGTACGGCGCATGTTAGCAGATCGGTTGTGATGGTGACATGTGTTACGGTGCATTTTAGCAAAGTCAAACTTTTCTCAGATTCTGATTTGTGGACCCGGTGCATGTTAGCACAGTTCAGCGCATTTTAGACGTTGCGACGCGGAAATCTTGGCGTCGCGACGCGCTTAAGACCAAAATATCCATGTTGACACATTTTTAGTCCGTTTTTGCCCCAAATTGCCTCCAATGCTTTCCAAACTTTATTTATCTGCAAAATGACACAAAATACATCAAAACGTTCACAAAACTCAAGAAACTATACAAAATATTAGGTCAAATGAGTGGGAATAAGTGATATAAATACCACTCATCACACCCCCAAACCTAAAATTTTGCTAGTCCTCGAGCAAAACATAAAATAAAATAACATGAAAATAAAATTAACTAAGCCATTTTCGTAGGGATCACGATTGCATTTAGCGTATGCAACAAGCCTTTAAACCCCTAGGTGTCCCTAGTGGACGAGTTTAGTCCCGTGAGGGTTTACAGCAATGATACCCACAAACATTTTTACATAAGTAAAAAGTTAGTTAAAACTAATGCACACAAAAGCAAAAAGACAAGCGAAAAGTGAATAAAGATGTTAGTGACTAATCATGTGAACTTCTACTTCTACTCCAAGTTACTAGTTGTTTTGTTTTATTTTAATTACCGAATAAGTAAATTCTCCGATTATTTTTACCATTCTCCATATACACAGCCAACAAAATATTAATCAACTCATTTTTGCCCACAACAGTCATAAGTGCAGTTGATAAGAGAGTAATTTTTTATCCTAAAGTTCTATCAGATTTCACACCTTTTTTTAGCAATGGAATAATTTTACTGATTTTTCTGATTTTTTTTCTTTGATTTTTTTATTTATATACAATATCTTCCATCTATGTAGCGAGTGTTGGGTCGGTGGCTCCAAAACCAGTTGGCTTTAGGGCACCGGGTGTTAAGACACCCCTACAGACTTAATTACCCAGACTTCAGATATATATATTTTTGCAGCATCTTTGATCCATGTAACGAGCTTTGGGCCAGTGACTCCCAAACCAGTTGGCTTTAGGGCACTAGGTGTTAAAACACCCTTACAGACTTAATAACTCGGATCTCAGACGTTTTTTTTTTTTTTTTTACTCCATTGCTTTTTGAGATGCTTCCCCAATTAAACTAGAGCACTGAATATTACAAATTTTCAATGTTAGCTCATGTTCGTATGTTACTATATATGTTGATAATATCTGTCACTGAGCATATGAAGATCCATTTTAGTCCGTTTTAAAGAGAATTCACAAATTAAATAATTTAAAAGGAAATAAACAAAAATTAACTTGTTTCGAAAATAGGCTTGAGATACGTCTCAGGAATGGAAACTCCTTACTCTGCTATCTCTTACCAATTTCACATTTTTAGTCAAAATAAAAACACAAAAACACAAAAAAATTTTGTAATTTTTTGAAAATTTTTCAATTTTTTTGTATTTTTCGAAAAATTTTGAACTAAAAATAGAAACAACACATAACTAAAAAAAAACAAGGTACTAATCAACTAATTCTCTCCCCCAAACCTAAATGAGACATTGTCCCCAATGTCTTAAACAGTAAAAGGAGAGTTAAGAAGGTCGTACCTGGTTAGCTGAAATCTACAGGAAATTAAAGGTTAAGATCCAGATTAATTCGACGCCTCTTACCACGATCGTCCTCAGACCAATTTATCTTTGAAAGGATAGGGTCAACTTGTGGTTCATAGGCTATGAGTTGGTCTATTAGATCCGGAGCAGTTCTGGCAGAGAAGAGGAGTTCTTTCATAGGTTTTGACACGAACCCATTTCTCCGAGCATCATCAAGAAACACACAAAGAAAATCATTAAAATCCATCAACGTTGAGCAGTCCAAGCGGTTTCTGGTGTATGTTCAGGTTCGCCCAAGATAATACTATAAATATTTCCTCCAATGTACCCAAGCCACCTGGCAAAGCAATAAAAGCATCAGCACGGTTAATCATTTCTACCAGTCGTTCAGACATACCTGGCACGATCAGTTCCTCTCCGTTTGATGATCTAATAAGATTTGCCTCTGCCAAGGATTTTGGGATGATTCCCAAAACGTTACTGCCTCCTTCTGTACAGCCTTTGAAATGATCCCCATAAGTCCAAGATTGCCTCCGCCATATATTAAGTGCATATTCCTTGCTGCTAAGACTCGACCCAATTCCTGTGCTGCTTCTACGTATTGTGGTTTAGTTCCAACACTAGTACCGCAAAACACACAGATGTTTTCAACTTGTCTTCTTGAAGTGGCTTCCATTTTTTTTATGTATTTCTTTTTCAAATCAGGATGCCTTCAAAGTGTAATGACGGGCTGAATTTATAGTACCTGAAAAAGGGTGAGTAATAATAGCACTAATATCTTCCAGAGGACGATTGTTATCTAAACAACAAAAGAAATCGTGAAAGGTCAAAAAGTCTGGATCCTGTCTACAAAAATAAAGATAATTACAACAGAAAAGCAAATCAAAGCAATAATTAAGACAACGGAATTGTGTACGCAATACGCTACTCGTTTGGTATATAAATCCATTAGGATGCGTTTCAAGAATCCATTCATGATTCAGCCATCGCTAATGAATTAGCTTTCATTTTTGCCAAACAACCATTCCTTCTGTCTAAAAATGCTCCGTTTGTGCTTTTCCCTACAAAAATAACACACAAAATTAAAAAAAAATTCTACAACATGTATACACAAAATATAAACAGAAATTACAACAAATTGCATGGGTTGCCTCCCTGCTAGCGCTAAATCTTTCGTCTTCAGCCAGACGTGACTGAAATTCATCTGTTAAGGAGGTTTCAATGTCGTTTTAGATGTCCGATCAAAAACAATCACGTGAGCGTTGCTTTTTGAAGGTCTCTTCCAACGGTAAGGTGGCAAAAAGAGTTTTGTCCCATTCAGTGCTCGTGCCACCTTTTTGCTCCTTGTTGTTCCAGTGGTTCCTGCAAAGAAAGAATGAAAATCAGGAGGTCTTATGATGCTTGACTTGGAATGGAAGTTCCATTCTGTCAAGCTTCTGGTTGATATCTTTGATTTGTACTCCCCAAAACAGCGATGTTTCTCCTGAATGCTCTGGATCTTTATTAAGGTCAGACATTTGCTCCTCCATTTGCTCTGCTTCTTGCTCCACCTTTTCTTCACAAATGTATTGTAAAATTTTTGTATTCAGCTCTTCATCTGTCATCTTTGAAATACATACTTCAAAATTGTCAACCTGATGATGCAAAGATGTTTCTGACATTAGGTTTGCATCCTCTGATACAACTGGAATGGATGGTTCAGATAGATCTTCTTCAAACATCATGGTAAAGCATGCTCCAAGATCTTCATTTTGAGGATTGAAAGTTTGATCCTCCGTTGTTGGTACAGTTGGTACAAATAGATCAGCTTCATCCTTGTCAGAATCTGAATAATAAAAGTCAAATTGAGACTTTGTCGGTTCGGGTCCTGAACTGATACCTCTTGTTGTTGATACTGCTCAGCCTCCTCCTCTGTTGAAGTGTCATTGTGAAATGATTGGTATTTGAGGGCTTCATCAGTGTCATCTGAAACTGGTTCTTGAGGTATGTAGTCCTGGTTTTATGTGAATTGTCTCATTTGATCTGTCATCATTTGAAGATTTCTGATTGTCTCTGAATTTGTGCATCTAATTGAGCTTCCCGTTCTACGAGCCAATCTTTGAGCATGTGAATCTTTGATGGTTCTGATTGTTGATGGAAATCATAGGCAGATGGTGGATAAGATGAAAAATGTGGTTCTGTGAATGTGATGGCTCGTCATACGATGAAGGATCTTGATAGCTCTGCCACCCTAAACAGTATATACATTGATCGCTCGGGTGGTTACCATCACATATCATACATCTCCCCATCTCGTTCTGTTGAGCAAATGTGGTATTGCTTGGTTCTGGCATCCAGTGATAATTGTTGGGCTGGACAACAGGCCTCAAAAACCGGACTGTTGCGCCCAGATTTGGGGTGTATTTTCTTGTAAAGCTCGTAATCTCTCAATCTCCCAGTAGTGTTCCATTTTTTCAATCACTTGAAAAAGAAAGAAATAAAAATTACAGATAAAGATAAAGAAAATTAGATACAAGTAAATTGGATAGCTTCAAAATTAACAACTCAAAAAATATAAGTCCCCGGCAACGGCGCCAAAAACTTGACCGGCGTAAACACACACGTATAACGCAAGCGCACGTATCGTTCAAGTAGTATAAAAATATCGATCCCACGGGGACTTAATTCCTACTGTTGTTATTAATTGTTGAATCTATTTATTTACAAATATCTAATTAATGGAGAAGAGAATGATTGTTTGATTGGTTGAATGTGGTTTTACAAAATAAATAAATAAAAAGACAAAAGAAAATACTAAGGAAAATAACAAAAGACACAAAGATCTAGGGTCGGGAATCATTCTAATATCATTTAAAAATGAAGTGGTTATTTTATGTTTGTGTAATAAATCAGTTTACTAACCTGGAACACTAAATTATGCAAAAGCCTATGTCGATGGTCAGACACAAATACCCAGTTTAACCCAATTGAACCATATATCTATGTCAACCAAATTATCTGAATTCATTAAGTTTAAGTTCCAATTATGGCTACCCCCGCCCGACATGTATATTCCTATCCTGTAAGGAAATCTATTAAAGGGTTATCTATCCTCAAGGAAGATCGTGGGCTATTAAGTTTAAGGTTGAAACCTAAAATCCCTATGTCTAGTTCATTTTAGATTTACCACATCAATCTTATTGGTGATCAGACAACAATAAGTATTAAGCTTAGGACTTAATAAGTAAACCTTTAAATTACCCAAACTATAAAATAACCCCTTATAAACCGGTGATATTAGAATTCATCACAACCCCAGATAACTAACACATAACTAGGGCTAGTAACAACTTAAAAGTAAAAGACATAAAATAAAAATACTGAAAAGTAAAAGACATAAAGTAAAACTGAAAAGTAAAATAAAATAAAATGCTAAGGTAAAAGGAATTACTTTTACTACTACTAATTTAGATATCTCCCATAAAATAATATATAAACTTGTGATTCTTTCTCCAACCAGCCATATAGGCGGTAACCTGATTAAGTCAAATTAAGTCCAACCAGCCATAAAGGCGGAACCAAAATTAAATTACCAACCGACCAATCTGGCGGTATCCTTTATTAGTCAGGTTTAAACCAGATTAAAATGAATTACCAACCGACCAATCTGGCGGTATCCTTTTTAAGTCAATATTTTAAATAGTGAATATATTATTTTTAAGGGAGATTAATCTAAATAGTAACAGTAAAAGAATTACCTTTCACCCTAGCTGGGGAAGTTACCTCCTCATGGTAAATAGTAAAAACTGTAAAAAGTAAAAAGTAAAAATTAAATTACTATTATTACAAAACGTAATTAAAATTATTTACAAAACTAAAAACTAAAAATAAAAAAAAAACTAAAAACTAAAGAATCTAGAGAGAGAAACTCTCTCTTTAGAAAGAATTTAAGAGAGAGGAAGGTACACTGAATTCTGAAATCTCGAGCTCAATTTATAGGCCTCGGTAGGATCGAGCGTCGCGACGCCAGGTCCTCAGCGTCGCTACGCTAGATTTGTCGACGTGGCACGCTCTGGTTCGCTGGTTTGAAGATTCTGGATAAGCTGATAAGGTGACACGTGGCAGAGTGGTTGGGCTTCAATTATTGTGACACGTGGCGGCTTCTGATTGGTCGCTGAGATTCTTATCCGCCACGTGTCAGATAAGGATTAGATACTCAATTATTGATGCTTACGTGGCGACACGTGGGACAGAGACTGTCGGCACCATAGATTTGCGACACGTGTCACTTCCTGATTGGTTGACGATGACGTGGCGGTGAGGTGGCAATGTTGACTTGTTGACTTGCTGACATGGCTGATGACATGGAATGACACGTGGAACAAGTGGCGATGATGACTGTCGGCACCGTAGGATGCTGACACGTGGTACGGCGCATGTTAGCAGATCGGCTGTGATGGGACACGTGTCACGGCGCATTTTAGCAAAGTCAAACTTTTCTCAGATTCTGATTTGTGGACCCGGCGCACGTTAGCACAGTTCGGCGCATTTTAGACGTCGCGACGCGGAAGTCTTGGCGTCGCGACGCGCTTAAGACCAAAATATCCCTGTTGACGCATTTTTGTCCGTTTTTACCCCAAATTGCCTCCAATGCTTTCCAAACTTTATTTATCTGCAAAATGACACAAAATACATCAAAACGTTCACAAAACTCAAGAAACTATACAAAATATTAGGTCAAATGAATGAGAATAAGTGATATAAATACCACTCATCAATTGTCGACCCAAATGGCTTCTATTGCTGCCTCAGCTGCAGTAATAATCCGCATTTGTTGTTTATTCGGCAACAGTATCTTGCTTGGAAGATTTCCAGCTCACTGTTCCATTATTTAAACTTTATAGTACCGTTTGCGTCTTATAGTCATCTTTATCGGTTTGGAAACTTGCTACAGTGATCCCAGTCACTTCAAGTTCTCCATCTCCACAGATTAAGACATCATCCTTAGTTCTCTGAGATACTAACGGATGTTCTTAACTTCAATCCAGTGACTATCACTCAGATTGGTCTGATTGTGTCTCCATACGCTCAAAGCGTATGAGACACCAGGTCACGTACATTTTAAATGTACAATTTCTCAGAGAGTGTTAACAACTTTAAATCTATCCCAATAGATCTTTAATCCTAGAATAAAGGTTGTTACTCCTAAGAATTCTACGGAGAATTATTTCAAAAGCCAAGTTTTCGCCGATTATTTTATGGGAATATCATTTCCAAGAAATGACATATATTATCATTATTTTATACAGGCCATTCATTGTCAGTGCGCTCCCACTAACCTCGTTATATACACAAGAATTATTTTCGTTTTGAATTAAATCATAAACCATTATGATTACATCAAAACGTCAGCTCCAAGAACCTTATGCTTGCTTCAACCCAAACATGGATCGAACAACCCGCAAACCTAGTTTGCTGGTTTAGGTACGACAAAATCATCAGGATGTTATAAACATCCTCCAAAGGGTTCCGTTTAAGGAAAGCGATTTTTGATCTTTAATTGACACATTTCATAAATGTACAATTTCAGTAAGCATTATCCAAATGGATTTACCGTGGCAACAGGTAAAAGGTTGAACCATAATCAACACAATGTTGATAACGATACCTTTTCGCTAAAAGCCTAGCTTTGTACGTTGATATGTTTCCATCCATGTATGTCTTCCTTGAAGATTTTTAAGTACCAATAGGCACAATGCTTTACGGTACATCAACTAGTGTCTAAACATAGTTGGTATACATGGAATCCACTTCGGACTCATGGCACTTTGCCATAAAAGGGAGTCGATACCTTGTATCACTTCCTCAAACGTAGTCGGTTGGTCTACCTCAACAAGATTGACATCTTTATGAGGTGAGATCAGAAACCCATACCCCATGTTGTTTTCTGATTCTCTCCGATCTACGCGGTTCTTGTGTATTCGAAGATTAATGGTATAGTTTCATCATTGATGAACTATCTGTGTTCCATTAAGGACTTCGTGCCTTGAACAATATTACTCTGATTTTTATCGAGTTATACCATCCTCCCACTTACCACTGCATATCGGTATTCCTCTTAGGAAAACCGCATGGTGAGCAACAATAACATTGTTCTCTCGTTAGATGCATAAGTACTATACTTATGGTTTCCCCTAGGATAACCTAAAATTTGGCACTTATCCAATTTGGGTTTTAGTTTGGTATCATCCAAACATATGCCTAGCATACCCAAATCATCAGGAATGAGAAACCCAGTTTCTTTCCCGTTCATATCTAATATGATATCTGTCAAACAGATTATTATGGAACCTTATTCAAAATAAGTTCTTACACCGTTGAAGGAAATGGTAGCTCAGAGCGACTCATGATTAACCTTATCATGTCCAACAAAATTCGGTTTCTTCGTACGGACACACAGTCAAACTGATATGTCTCGGGAGGAGTCCTCATTGAAAGAATACTATACTCTTTCACGTATGTTTGAAACTTACTGCTTAAGTATTTTCCATTACGGTCTTACCGCGACGGTTTAATACTTTAGACGATCTGTTTGTCTACTTCGTGTCGAAACTCTAAAAGTTATCGATTTGTGTTCTTCAAAAGAAACACATAACCATAACGTGATGCCACATCCGTTAAGGTCACGAAATATTCATATTCACATCTAGCATTGCTAGATATGGGCCCACTTACTTCACTATGAATAGAGCCAACAGATCGGTGGCATTAGCACTTTTACCAAGTAAATAGTGTTTTAGGCACTTTGCCCAATAAACTAGATTCGTAGACTTTATTTGAATAGAATCAAATAGTCCTAGTACCCATTCTTCGAAAGTGTGGATATACGAGTCTTGTTTGATTGTGTCCCAGACAAAAATGCCACAAATAGTTTCTTAACTGATCAAATCAGTTTGAGCTATTTATTTGTCATGTTTTATATTTGAGATATTATTTATATTCAAAATATAAATTCTGTTACTCACATCTAATGTGTTTATCTTAATATCATTCTTTATATAATGAAACACTTTAGTGTTCTAGAATATAAAGGTCTATCCGCAATGGATTAAACACTGATATAAAGATAATGTTTCTAGTCAAACTAGTTACATTATAATAGTTCCTAATTTAAGTATTTACCCAAAAGGTAGTTCCTAAACTTAGGATTCTACGGTCGAAATAGCGACTTTCGTCCCGTTTCCGATTCGCAGATTAATCTCAGCTTGAAGTTAGTATCCTGCTCACAACACATTCTGAACATCAATCCATATATTTTATGTACCATACTAAGTATTTTAAAATCCAATTTTAATACTAGTAATAGACATAATATTGACAAACATTCTTAAAGTCAGAGCCTTGCCCTTTCTTTAATTCCTTCGTGTCTGTCATATCCAAACGGCAGTCACTTTAGGATATGTCCTTTATCTTCCCAGAAGATCATAATGATTTTGCCTTTGCCCTTTCAAATATTTCAGAAGCCTTTGGCCAAGCCTTGGGTTTCTAGAATATTGAAGTATGGTGCGCCTTGCGCCATTTACCTAATTGCAAAGTTTGACTTTATCTCCTCGAGAATAGTCTTTAACCCTCAAGAGTTATTTATTGCAATTTTAATACTTCTTGAATCTAAACATAGATTTATGACAAGTATATCGAATTAAGCACTTAAGTTATCATCACATAAATCTTCCAAAGATTATGCTCTACTATTTGCTTAATTCTTTGCTTAGGCATAATAGGTTATTTTATCAAATAAAGTAACTTATTTTTTATTTCCACGACCATCATGAAATAATTCCCAATTTGAAAAAATATAGTCGTTTAAATACATTTTCACCCAGGATTATGTTTTAAACACTAATATTTTATTTATCTTGATTCTAATAGTCCAACTATTTAATCAACGATTTGTGGTACTATTTATTATAATTATTATTATAGTCCAACAATACAATCAAATATAATTTAAATTAATTAACCTCAATTACATTGATTACTATAATCCAATTATAAAATCAACTGTAAATTGAAATTAATTAATTCAAATATATTGATTACTATAATCCAATTATATAATCAAATATAATACAGTCCAACTGCTTATTAAAACAACATTTTAAATATTAGTCCAACTAACATTTAATTTATATGACGAATAATTTGAATGAGCGCGTATGGCAAGTAATTAAACGAATATTGCAAATTCAATTCTTGCCTCCCACTATTTTTCGGCGAGCCTCTAACCCTCTATCGAGTACTCGGGAAACCGTGTTTCCTAGTGGGCTAGGATCCCGTTAAATAACACAATCTTGACTTTGGCCAACAAATTGTATGATATTTAACTAGGTAGATCTCAAAGATCAATTGGATCCAATCCAATTCCTAGATCCAGTAGGCGGATATCCAAATCCTAAACATATATCTTATATATGCCAATACATCCAATGTATTACCTAACCTTTTTCCTCTGAATCAACTAAGCCTTGGCTTTGGCACAACAAACCTAGTGATCCCAGTCAAGCGCGACCCATTGACCATGGAAAGCTTCGTAATCAATGTCGATGGACAAGAAGTGGTCTTGACTTTGGCCAACAAACCAAAACTTGGACAAGACACCAATATAGAACAAAACTCTCGTGATTCAAACACATCTTCGACGGACAAAGGGCTTGACTTTGGCCAAAAACCCAATGCCAGTCTCGGATCTTGAGTAAGAATCACTCAATGGAAGGAAAAACGCATGATATTTGATGAGGGTTTTTCGCGTGCAAATTGGCTACCAATTTATTATCTTTGTTTAGGTCTCATCATCATACACCCTTAAACATGCATTCTAAACACATAATAAAGCGCATATGAAAATAAATAATAATGATATGCGGATGGATACTTAACACATTGATCCTAGATCAAATCTCTCACTTTCTCTCTCAAACTAGCACTTGTATTATTTCTACCCGTTACACTATACTACTAAAGAAACCTCATTTACATTGAGGGGAATAGGTGAGAAGAAAATACAAAGAGAATAGAGGTGATAAGGCTGGACACGCAGGTCCAATTTAATAAATCGAATTTTTTACAACAATTTCCAAAATTGCCCCCACCCGACTAATATCTATCCGATATACATTATTCATTCATCACAAACATGTATTCACACAAGCATGTTATCAATAAATCTAATCAAATTAATTAATCTGATAATTAGTGATCATCCAATGTTCAAACAACGATTTGATTTTGCGCGAGTCAAACTCGTTTTTGCGAATAAGTACTCAAATACGAATCTCGAATTAAATTAAATTACAACATTAAATCCAATTTAATATGTATTAATACTAATTCACTATTTTATTCCAAATTAAATATTATACTTTATTAATAAACCTTTTACGACTTAAATTCCAAATTTAATCATTACGGGTCTCAAAGCCCGATTAACGTCCAACGTCAATTTAATTCAAGTCCAATGGGCTTTCAATTAATTTCTTTAAGGCATGGGCTTCGGCAACCAAAGCCCAATCAAGGAGTAACCCTATAAGCCCAGAAATCAATTTCGGCCCATTAGGCCCAATTAAACTTTAAAGGTTCATTAAGTTGCATTTGGGCTTTATGGAAGTGGTTTTGGGCCCAATTGGATCCAATCCAATTTGCCTAAACCCAACTTTGTACAACAAAGCCCAATAAGCCCATTTACAACTTTAAAAGCCCAAATCCAATTTTAAGGCCCATATAATTAAATTACCAAATTCCAAATTTCCAATTTAATTACCTAAAGTGTATATCATGATTAATCACCCAAATCAATATTTCCAAAACATCAAATTAGTCCAATTAATCATGTTCTTCATCATCATCACATGTCCAACACATTAATGAAAAATCAAACCCATTCACCATGCTCAATGTCTCGGCCAAGGGATGCATTTTTGTCCAAATCCGAATTCAATCCAATCAAATCCAAATTAACATTAAATCATCATCCCGTATGATTTCCAATACATCCAATGTTCAAAATCAAAAAAAACCAAGACTCAATATAGGGCATTACATTCGGCCAAGGTAAGTATTTGGGTTTTTTGTTCAACTCAAAATTCAATCCAATTAATTTCAAATTAACATCATCCTACATGATTCTAACTCATCCAATGAATCAAAATCAAAAAATTCCAAGAATTCCAAACACCCTATACATTCGGCCAAGCTCCAAGAATTGGGGAAAATTGATCCAATCATTATTTCATTAAATTGATCCAATCAATCCTTAATTAAACATGTTATAAGCATACTCAAACATTCAATTCATTCAAATCATGCTCAAAACAAGTTTACCCAAATTTTAACCCTAAACGTTTCATGCTTGAACCTTGCTCTGATACCATTGTTGGTTTCTATTTAGGTCCCAAGATCATAACAAGCATGAAAAACATGTGTGATTACATCAACGGAGGTAGCGGAATACTCACATCGATCGGTTGAGACTATTCGGCAACAAACAAAATGATTTTTGCCCTCCATTTTTGCGCCACTGCAGTGCAGATTTTTCTGCCCACTGTTTCAGTTTTGAGTCACCATTTTGAGCTTCGAATCTTCGTCGTTTGATTCCCGGCTCGTGGGTGGGTTTCCCTAACACCTTTGTATGCCTCTTAGAAGTGTACTAGCACTTGGATCTTGCCACAAAATCAAGTTTCATCCTCTCTTGGACTGTCACGTTTTTGACAGTGTATGGCAACCCCTTGGGCGTTTTTGTGAGGGAGAAAGAGTGAAGAGAGAGTTCTCTAGGGTTTCTAAAATATTCATCTAATGAATAATGATAGTTCACAAAGTGTAGAGAGATATTTTGTTTTTATACTTTAGGTAAAAACCATTTCACTTTTACCCTAAACTTGGTAGGTGTGGGTAAATGGTTTTCCAAAAGTAAGACAAGGTGGTTGGGTGGTAGGTACACCTACCACACATGGTCCCCACATATTTGAATTCAAAATTCAAATATCTCTACGAACATTTGTCGCGGCACGGTTCCGTTTAATCCGATTAAACGAACTCCCGTCGTTAAATAATTAAATCTAATTTAATTAAATATCGATGCCTCGCAAATATATTACGAACGTTTTTTTTAATTAATTCTAAATTAATTCGTTCGTTCACATTAAAGTCCGACTTTAATTTCGTAATGAAATCTAATTCATATTAATATATCCGATATATTAATTTTAGCCCATTCGAATAAATTAAATAGAAAAATCAAATTTAACTGTTAAATTTATTTTACCGATTAATTCCAAATTAATCGCGTTCTCTCTCTTTAGACGATATTTTATCCCAGATAAAATATCTCCGTAATTAATCCCAGATTAATTTTCTCTCTCATCGAATTAATCCCAGATTAATTAAAGTGCGAGTCATACATCATCGGTGAATCATTGGGAAGCGACCCATGAGATCCCCGGATATGTTGGCAGTAAATACGGTCGTCGGACTATCCGAACACGTAAGTACCAAGTACTACGTTTTACCGATTCACAAGACAAGGTTGGCTTCTAGCAAAGCACCATGCCTACCCAATTCTCCAGAAATATCCTTACAGGAATGAATGATCTGTATCAGATGTAGTATACATCGTATAGTGCATATCGATCTAGTATCAGATGGTCACGTGCTAGGCCTGGGGCTGGAGTAGTGTCTGCCCCGTACGAAGCACATGTCAGATGTCTGGTAACTAGTCTCTATAATCGGATATACATGACCTAGTCATAATATCCCGATGGCCGCGCAGCACTTAAGAGCACTAATACCGTATCCTACGTGACATCATCTCCACTATGACTGGAGTGATACTTCCGTCTTGACATCACACCCAATACTCTACGATTCTCAACATACCCAATATTGGCGTACACATAACCGGTTAAAGCCCTGGACGACATCAACCAAAGTATATTGATTGTCGTAAGCATTAGCGGTGCAAGTCTCAGGTTAAGACCAAATACACCTACCCTGATTTCGGACTCCCATAGACACACAGTCATACTGCCAATGGGATTCCGAGGGGGTCTATCCAGAGCGAAGCTGTTTCCCGTACCATCGGTGAAACATAACCTCCTATTACACTTGCATGAGTATCCAATACCCAAATATATGAGAACTATGCCGTTGTGCCCTCACAACGAGCACAAGTGCAATACTAGTCTTTTACGTATTTATCTATGTCCAATCTCGATAATACTCTGACTAGGGATATTTAATGATTTATCCTACGTGGACTGATACTGTCTCATATCATTCTCCGTCCAGGAATAAATCATAGGGACCTCTCATCATTTATACATCTAAGGTGATCTAATCACAAATGATAAGAGAGCAATCTCCTTTGTCACATAGTTAATTTTTACAACAACACCATGATCTGTACAAATAGTGACGCTATGGGTCATAATTTTCCAACATTATGTGCATCTCGTGAGCATAGGCAGGCCATGGTTGAGGCCTTGAGCAAGATTGTGGTACTAGAAGACGCCAACCCTGCAATGTTTGTTGGGTCAGTTCAGAAAGAAGCTTTGCAGATATCTTTTTCTGAGGATGAACTCCCAGTAGAAGGAAGAAATCATAATAGGCCTCTATTTATCAGGGCCGAGGTAAGGGGCATGAGAACTTCATGTGTGATGGTGGATGACGGTTCGTCCATCAATGTGTGCCCGCTGAAAATTCTGGTAAGATTGGGTATGAAAGCAACAGACTTGGACCCCTCCAGCATGACTATTAAGGCTTATGATGACATCAAAAGGGGAGTTGAGGGTACTTTTGTGGCTATGGTCAAGGTAGGCCCGATTGAAGATGAGGTTGAGTTCACGGTACTGGACATCCCAGCCACCTTTTCCTTTTTGTTGGGAAGGCCTTGGTTTCACAAACTTAGGGGCATGCCTTCCACTTTACATTAGATGATCAAGTTCCTGTATGAGGGAGAAGTTGTTACTATCCGGGCTGAGGTAGATAATGACGTAGCTGCCTTGGAGATACAACATTTCACGAGGTTTCAGGTGTCAGCTACTTTTGAGGAGTGGGTGGATCCTAGGGTGGCTAGGATCATGAAAAAAAATGAAGTTTGAGCCGGGAGAAGGTTTAAAATTGCCAGATTTCAGAGGACAGACTACTCGGAAGGGTTTGGGGTACAAGAGTGATGAAGAAAAGCCGAAGGTCAAGAAAAAGGGCCTGAAACTGATGAAGTGTTTTGTGAAAGCTTCAGGATATCAAGGGGAGCCTGAACCTATGGAAGTTAATGAAATTGTGGTACCTGGGTTTGAGATCTTCCAGGATATGTTGGGTAAGAAGCTGATAGTTGAAGAGATTGAGGTGTATGTGGATGACATGATGGTAAAATCAGAGACAAGAGTTGGGTATATTGAAGCACTGGAAAGGTTCCATCAGAGAGTTGACAGATACAACCTGCGGCTTAATCCCAAGAAATGTGTGTTTGGGGTGACATCAGGGAAATTGCTTGGTCATACAGTGGGAATGGGCGGAATAGAGGTAGACTCCGAAAAGATCAAGGCAATCATAGAAATGCCTGCACCGAAGACAGAAAAAGAAGTCAGAACATTCTTGGGGAAGATTCAGTACATCAGTCGGTTCATCGCCAAGTTGACATCAATATGTGAGTCTATCTTCAAACTATTGAGAAAAGATCAGCCGGTGAGATGGAATGAACAGTGTCAAACGGCCTTCGACAAAATCAGAGAGTACTTGGTAAAACCTCCTGTATTGAAACCTTCGAGACCGAGCAGACCTTTGGTATTGTATTTGGCTATAGAATCAGAAGCACTGGGGGCAATGATGGTACAGGCTGATGAGACATGGGTAGAACATGCAGTCTATTATCTGAGTAAGAAGATGCTCCCGTATGAGGCTCGATATCAGGAAGTTGAGAAGATCTGTCATGCAATGGTATGGGCTTCCATAAAATTACGGCATTATTTCCAATCATACAATATCCAGGTAGTGGCAAAGGAAAATCCTCTGAAGTATCTTCATTCGGTGCCTTCAATAGTGGGAAAATTGGGAAGATGGTTGGTATTGCTGACAGAGTTTGACATTGGGTATCTCACCTCCAAAGTGATCAAAGGGCGAGCAGTAGTAGAGTTTCTGGCATTGCAACCTGTTGAGGGGGATCAGTATAAGTTTCAATTTCCAGATGAAGAGATCCAAGCAATAACAGTCCAGAGATGAAAGATGTATTTTGATGGAGCAGTGAATTACAAGGGAGCCGGAATTGGGATCGTGATAGTGACCCCCGAGGGAGAGACTTTGCCTTTGGCCAAGAGGTTGACATTCAGAGTGACTAACAACATGGCTGAGTATGAAACATGTGATTTTGGTTTGACGGCATTGATAGCCTTGAAGGCCGGGAGTGTGGAAGTCTACGGAGATTCTATGTTGGTGGTCCAGCAGATGCGAGGAGAATGGGAATTGAAAGAAGAACGGTTGAAACCTTACCTTTTTCACCTCAGAAATTTGTCACACGTTATCCCCGAGTGTAAGTTTCAGTACTTACCGAGAGAAGAGAATCAGATGGCAGATGCATTGGCTACACTTGCAGCAACTTGGGAAAATCCAGAAAAGTTAGTGATGAGACCGTTGATACTGACAACAGCGAGCAGACCTGTTTATGAGATAGAAAGAATTCTGGAAGTTGTGGTCGACGATGGTAAACCTTGGTATTATGACATTCAGAGGTATCTGGAACATGGTGAACTCCCGGAAGGGGCAGGTAGAAAAGGCAGAATAGCCATTCAGAAGTTAGCTTCCCAGTATGTGACTTTGAAAGGGGAACTGTACAAGAGGCAAGCAAACAGTATTCAGTTGAAGTGTTTGAGAAAAGAAGAAGCTCAGCATATAATGGAAGAAATACACGCCGGGGTATGTGGTCCGCACATGAATGGGTTGAATCTGTCCCGCAAGATAGTGAGACAAGGTTTTTATTGGTCAACCATGGAAATAGACTGCGTGAAGATGGTAAAGCACTGTCATGACTATCAAGCACACGGTAATTTGAAAAATTTGCGTGAAGATGCTTTCATCAGTGGATTTGCAAAATTTTCATCTGATGCGATTTATTTGATCATCACATCGCCACGATGTAAGATCCGAATGAATCAGATGAATAGTTGAAATATATAATTGGATCGTTGATGAGACCATTAATTCTTTAGCCTGTGTTGTAGCCTAGCTCAGCTGCTAACAGAACTACTCCTAATCTAATTAGGATTATTAAGATCCAAAGTGCTTATATTGCTGCCTCAGCAGTACCAATATTCCGCTTTTGTTGTTTATTCAGCAACAGTATCTTGCTTGGAAGATTTCCAGCTCACTGTTCCGTTATTCAAACTAAATAGTACCTCTATATTCGACTTATAGTCATTTTTATTGGTTAGGAAACTTACAACAGTGAACCCAGTCACTTCAAGTTCTCATTCTCCATAGCTTAAGAAAGCATCCTTAGTTCGTCTAAGATACTTAAGGATGTTCTTAACATCAATCCAGTGACTATCACTTGGATTGGCCTGATTGTGACTCCATATGCTCAAAGCATATGAGACACCAGGTCACGTACATTTGTTTCAATGTATGAGTTCTCGGAGAGTGCCAACAACTTTTAGATCTATCCTAGTAGATCTTTATTCCTAGAATAAATGTTGTCTCTCCCAAGTATTCTACGGAGAATTTTTATGAAAGCCAAGCTTTCACCGATTGTTTTATGGGAATGTCATTTCCAAGAAATGATATATCATCATTATATAGGACAATCACTGTCAGTGCGCTCCCACTAACTTCCTTATATACACAAGAATCATTTTCATTTTGAATTAAATCATATACCATTATGATTACATCAAAACGATAGTTCCAAGAACGCAATGCTTGCTTCAATCCATAAATGGATCGAATTAACTTGCAAACCTTGTTTTCTTGTTTTGGTACGAAAAAACCGTCACGATGTTGTAAACATCCTCCAAAAAGTTTCCCTTTAAGGAAAGCGATTTTGACGTTCAGCTGCCATATTTCATAAATGAAAGATGCAGCATAAGCAAGCATTATCCAAATGGATTTAACCATGGCAACGAGTAAAAGGTTTCGTCGTAATCGACACAATATTGATAACGATACATTTTCGCTACAAGCCTAGCTTTGTACGTTGTTATGTTGCCATCCATGTATGTCTTCCTTGAAGACCCATATAGTACCAATAGGCACAATGTCTTTCGGTACATCAACCAGTGTCTAAACTTGGTTGGTATACATGGAATCCATTTCGGACATCATGGCACTTTGCCATAATAGGGAGTCGATACCTTGTATCACTTCCTCATACGTAGTCGGTTTGTCTTCCTCAATAAGATTGACATCTTTACGAGGTGAGATCAGAAACCCATACCTCCCAGGTTGTTTTCTGACTCTCTCCGACTTGCGCGGTTCTTGTGCATTCAAAGATTATTGGTATAGTTTCATCCCTGATGAACTGTTAGTGTTCCATTAAGGAATCGGTGCCTGGAACAGTATTACTCTGATTTTCATCGAGTTTTACTTTCCTCCCACTTGCCACTCCATATAGGTATTCCTCTTAGGAAAATCGCATGGTTAAAAACAATTACATTGTTCTCGTGTGAGTTGTATAAGTACTATATTTTGGTTACCCTTGGATAACCTACAATTTGGCACTTATCCGATTTTGGGTTCTAGTTTGGTATCATCCAAACATATGCCTAGCATTCCCAAATCATCAAGAATGAGAAAACCCAGTTTCTTTCCTGTTCATATCTAATATGAAGTCTGTCAAACAGATTTTCATGGAACATTATTAAAAACAAGTATTGCATTGTTTAATGCGTATCCCTTGAAGGAAAATGGTAGCTCAGAGTGACTCATAATTAACCTTATCATGTCCAACAAATTTGGTTTCTCCGTTCGGACACACCATCATCTTTGAGGTGTTTCGGGAGGAGTCCACATTGAAAGAATACTATACTGTTTCAAGTAATTGAGAAACTTATTGCTTAAGTATTTTCCACCATGGTCTAACCGTGACGGTCTAATACTCTTGCCGATCTGTTTGTCTATTTCATGTCGAAACTCTTTGAATTTATCAAAAGTTTCCAATTCTTGTTTCAAAATAAACACATAACCATAATGCGATGCCACATCCGTAAAGGCTATGAAGTGTTCATATCCACCTCTAGCCTAGCTAGATATGGGCCCACTTACGTCACTATGAACGAGGGCTAATAGATCGGTGGCACTTGTACTTTTACCAAGTAACAGGTGTTTTAGGCACTTTGCCTAATAAACTAGATTCGTAGATATCATTTGACTTGTATCAAATCCGTCCTAGTACCCACTCTTCAAAAGTGTGGATATACGAGTCTTGTTTATGTGTCCCAGACAACAATGCCACATATAAGTCTCTTCTGATTATTTCAGTTTGAGCTATTTGTTTGTCATTTTATATGTTTGAGATTCATTTATATTCAAAATATAAATACTGTTATTCACATCTAATGTGCTTATCTCAATATCATCTTTATAAAATGAAACACTTTAGTGTTCTAGAATATAAAGGTATATCCGCAACAGATTATACTTTGATATAGAGATAATGTTTCTAGTCAAACTAGTTACATTATAACAGTTTCCTAATTTAAGTACATACCCGAAGGGTAGTTCCTAAACTTAGGTTTCTACGGTTAAAACAGCGACTCTCGTCCCGTTTCCAACTCGCAGATCAATCTCAACTGAAGTCAGTATCCTGCTAATCAGCAGATTCTGCACATCAGTACATATATTTATGTACAATACTTAGTATCAAAATCCAATTTTGAAACTAATAGTGAACATGTTTATGACAAACAAACTTAAAGCCGGAGCTTTGCCCCTCTTCACTTCCTTCATGTCTGCCTTGTCCATACGGCAGTCATGCTTCATTGACCCCGTTTGCCACATTTTAAGCAGACATCTTGGGATATGTCCTTTATCTTCCTAGAAGACTGTGATGATTTTGCCTTTGCCCCTTTTAGAAGCTCTGGCTCTGCCTCCTAGAGCATAGCCATCAACTCTCTAAGAGTTTACTCTTGGTTAATAATGAACCTGCCCCAGTTTTCGAGTAGAGACTATAAGATCAAATCTTTGGTAGTCTCGGCCACATAGGTAATTCCCAGCTAACCTAGCTGATCGATGTCAGCAATCATCTGCGACACCAATTAACCTAAACCAAACTTGGCCCAACCAAGGCCATTAAGCCAAAATACAAGATTTTTAGCCCAATTCCAAATTTCACAATTCAATTAACTAAAGTGTATTAGCCATAATTAACTACTTAAATCAACATTTCCAAAATACCAATTTACATAATTAATCATGCTTTCTAATTATCAATTCATGTCCAACATAATTGAAGCAAAATCAATCCCATTCATGCTTTGAAGCTCACGGAAATTAGAGGGATTTTAAATCCGATTTCGATTTTCATCCAATTAAATCCTAAATCAATTTATCCCATGTCTTCCAACTCATCCAATGATCAAAAAATAAAATTACCATGACATTAGGGCATCTCAAACTTTCGGCCAAGCCAAAATTTTGGGGAAAAAATAATCCAATTCAATTTTCATCAAATTGATCATGCATAACTCTAAGTTATCATCATTCAAGCATATTCAAACAATCAATTTTATCAAATCATGCTCAAATCAATTTTACCCAAATTTTACCCTAAATCAATTTCATGCTTAATAATGGCTCTGATACCATTGTGGGGTTTTCTAGGTCAAACCAAGATCTATTAAGCATATAAACATGTGAATACATCAAAGTAAACTAGCGGAAATACTCAATTTGATCGGCTTTGCGATGCGTGGACCACAAAAAATTCTTCCTTGAAGTTTCGGCCAAGCCCTCCATGGTTGTCCTCCTTGAGTTGTTCTTCAAGCTCCAAGCTTTGAGAATGATTCCATGCTCATAGATGGGTTTTCTAGGTCAAACCAAGATCTATTAAGCATATAAACGTGTGAATACATCAAAGTAAAGTAGCGGAAATACTCACTTTGATTGGCTTTGCCATGCGTGGAACACAAAAAATTCTTCCTTGAAGTTTCAGTCAAGATCTCCATGGTTGTCCTCCTTGTGTTGTTCTTCAAGCTCCAAGCTTTGAGAATGATTCCATGCTCATAGATGGGTTTCCCTACCACCTTTGTAAGACTCTTTAAGCGTGCTAGCACCATGAAAAATTTGCTACAAATCTTCCATTTGTTTTCTTTTGTCTCTCGGCCAAGGAGAGAAATTGAGAGAAAAATGGCACCAAGTGCCGTGAGGGAGAGGGAGAGAAGATGAAGTTGTGTTGTGTGTTTTGATTTCAAAAATCAAAAAATTCTTACACTTTTCCAAAAGGTGGTACAAGGCTTTAAAGTCTTCCAACAACTCCCATCAATCACGAAAGTGACAAGCATCACATCACTCAAAGTTGATGTGACTTCCATCACAAGAATGACTAATGATGTGACACGTGATGTGACTTGTGGGCCCCACTTGATTCAAAATGCGAGTGGGCCCGCAAACACTCCCGGGCTCGGGTTCGCTAATTCCGAATTAAAGAATTTTCCGTTGCGACGTAATTAAATCAAATTTAATTAAATAATTATGCCTAGCAAAAT
This sequence comes from Zanthoxylum bungeanum, assembly GCA_019454045.1. Classification (NCBI taxonomy): domain Eukaryota; kingdom Viridiplantae; phylum Streptophyta; class Magnoliopsida; order Sapindales; family Rutaceae; genus Zanthoxylum; species Zanthoxylum bungeanum. Next base: position 41,934 of record SKCR01046703.1, read on the forward strand.
TACTATTCACGTCGCTAGCGAAATAATTCTAAATTTACTCGTTTGCCCGAATTAAAATCTAATTTTAATTTCGCGTCGAAATCCAATTTCGTTTAATATATCGAATATATTAAATTATCGATTAATTCCAAATTAATCGTTCTCTCTCTTTAAATAATATTTTATCCCAGATAAAATATCTCCATAATTAATCATAGATTAATTTTCTCTCTCTTATAATTAATCTTAGATTAATTATGTATGAGTCCTACGTCATCGGTGAATTTTCGGGAAGCGACCCATGAGATCCCTGGATATGTTGGTAGTAAATCTGGTCGTCGGACTATCCGAACACGTACATACCTAGTACTACATTTTTACCGATTTACAAGACATGGTTGGCTTCTAGCAAAGCACTGTGCCTACCCAATTCTCCATAAATATTCTTAAAGGAATATGTAATCTATATCAGGCGTAGTATACATCGTATTGCGTATTGTGATCCAGTATCGGATGTCACGTGCTAGGCATGGGGCTGGAAATGTGTCTGTCCCGTACGAAGCACATATCGGATCTCTAGTAACTAGTCTCTATAATCGGATAAACATGACCTAGTCATAATATCCCGATAGCTACAGCATATAAGAGAACGAGTTCCGTATCCTACGTGACCATCATCTCCACTATGACTCGAGTGATACTTCCGTCTTGACATCACACCCAACACACTACGATTCTCAATATACCCAGCAGAGGCGTACACAGAACCTGTTAAAGCCCTGGACGACCTAAAACCAAAGCATATTGATTGTCGCAAGTATTAGTGGTGCAAGTCTCAGGTTAATACCAAATACACCTACCCTGATTTCGGACTTCCATAGACACATAGTCATATTACTAATGGAATTTCGAGGGGTCTATCCAGAGCGAAGCTGTTTCCGTACCATCGGTAAACCCAACCTCCTATTACACTTGCATGAGTATCCAATACCCAAATATATGAGAACTATGACGTTATGCTCCCATAACGCGCACAAGTACAATACTAGTCTATTCCGCATTATCGATGTCCAGTCTCGATAATACTATGACTAGGGATATTTAATGATTAAATCTTCATGGATTGATATTGTCTCATATCTTATCAATCCGGAATTAACCATATGGACTTTCATCATTTATATATCCCGATAATCCAATTACAAATGATAAAAGAGCAATTTCCTTTGTCACATAGTTAATTTGTACAACAACACCATGTTCTGTACAAATATTGATGCTATGGGTCATAATTGTCCAACATGTATTGTCTTGGGATATCAGATCTCATAAAAGGGAATCGAGGTAGACAAAGCAAAGATCGAGACAATAGAGAAACTACCTCCACCATCATCCGTCAAAGGGATTCAAAGTTTTCTCGGGCATGCAGGAGTTTACCGAAGATTTATAAAAGACTTCTCCAAGATTTCTAAGCCTCTGTGCAATCTGCTTGAGAAAGACGTGTCGTTCCTGTTGGAGTTCTACGGTCCCGAGGATCGAATAACACGCATAAAAAAATATGTGAATACATTCAAGGAAGTGCGGAATACTCACAATGATCAGTTGAGGCGATGCGTCGAACACAAAACTTCAAGTCCTCCTCCTCCAAGGCTCGGCAGTGGGTTGTTTTGTGTCTTAAATTTTCGGCAATGGATCATCCCTCCAAGCTCCAAGCTTTGTGTTGATCCCTTGCTCACGTGTGCGGTTTCCTTATCACCTTCGCAAGACCCCGAATGTGTGCTAGCACCTTTGATTTTTGCCACAAAAATCATCAAATGACTCACGGTTTTTGAACCAGTGAAGAGGAAAAATGGCCAAATGGCCGAGAGAGAGAGGAATAGTAAAAGAGAGAGAGATTAGTTGGTTGTTGGAGAGAAAAAATGTTAAATGAATTTCCAAAATCAAATACACAAATTTTCTCTTTCCAAAAGTCAAGCATTAAAGCTTGCCAACTACCACCATCAATCATGAATAGTGACATGGTGTCAATCACTCAAAGTGAAAGACATATATCACTTGATTGACGGTTGATGTGACGCTTGATGTGACTTGCGTGCCACACTCGAATTCGAAATGTGAATGCGCTCGCAAACATTCGCGGGCTCGGGTTCGCTAATTCCAAATTAACGAATTTTCCGTTGCGACGTAATTAAATGATTATGCCTAGCAAAATCATTATTCATGTCGCTAACGAATTAATTCTAAATTAACTCGTTCGCCCGAATTAAAATCTAATTTTAATTCCGCGTCGAAATCCAATTTCGTATAATATATCGAATATATTATTTTATCGATTAATTCCAAATTAATCGTTTTCTCTCTTTAAATGATATTTTATCCCAGATAAAATATCTCTGTAATTAATCCCAGATTAATTTTCTCTCTCAACTAATTAATCCTAGATTAATTAAAGTGCGAGTCATACGTCATCGGTGAATCTTCGGGACAAATTCGGTCGTCGGACTATCCGAACACGTAAGTACTTCGTACTATGTTTGTACCGATTTAAAAGACAAGGTTGGCTTCTAGTAAAGCGCCATGCCTACCCAATTCTCCAGAAACATTCTTACAGGAATAAGCGATCTATAGTAGGCGTAGTATATGTAGTATTGCGTATTTCGATCCAGTATCGGATGTCACGTGCTAGGCCTGGGGCTGGAATTGTGTCTACCCCGTACGAAGCACATATCGGATCTCTAGTAACTATTCTCTATAATCGGATAAACATGACCTAGTCATAATATCCCGATAGCTGCAGTATATAAGAGAACGAGTTTCGTATCCTACATGACCATCATCTCCACTATGACTGGAGTGATACTTCCGTCTTGACATTACACCCAACACACTACGATTCTCAATATACCCAGCAGAGGCGTACACAGAACCTGTTAAAGCCCTGGACGACCTAAAACCAAAGCATATTGATTGTCGCAAGTATTAGCGGTGCAAGTCTCAGGTTAAGACCAAATACACCTACCCTGATTTCGGACTTCCATAGATACATAGTCATACTACCAATAGAATTCCAAGGAGTCTATCCAGAGCGAAGCTGTTTCCCGTACCATCGGTAAAACACAACCTCATATTACACTTGCATGAGCATCCTATACCCAAATATATGAGAACTATGCTGTTGTGCCCTCACAACGCGCACAAGTGTAATACTAGTCTTTTACGCATTATTGATGTCCAATCTCGATAATACTCTGACTAGGGATGTTTAATGATTTATCCTTCGTGGATTGATACTGTCTCATATAATCTCAATCCATGAACAAATCATATGGACCTCCTATCATTTATACATCTTGGTGATCTAATCACAAATGATAAGAGAGCAATCTCCTTTGTCACATAGTTAATTTGTACAACAACACCATGATCTGCACAAATAGTGATGCTATGGGTCATAATTGTCCAACAATCTCCCACTTGGCCTATAGCCAGTCACTCAAGTGTCTACCACCCGAACTATGTACGGTTCGCTCAAATTGCTGGGAAAAGGCTTTCGTCAGCGGATTTGCATGATTATCATCTGATACGATTTATACGATCATCACATCGCCACGATGTATGATCCGAACGAATCAGATGAATATCGAAGTATCTATCTGGATCATTGATGAGACCATTAATTCTTTAGCCTTCGCTGTAGCCTAGCTCAGCTGCTAAAAGAACTATATCTAATCTAATTAGATTTGTTATCGACCCAAATGGCTTCTATTGCTGCCTCAGCTGCAGCAATAACCCGCATTTATTGTTTATTCGGTAACAGTATCTTGCTTGGAAGATTTCCAACTCATTGTTCCGTTATTCAAACTGTATAGTACCGTTTGAGACATACAATCGTTTTTATCGGTTTAGGAAACTTGCAGTAGTGATCCCAGTCACTTCAAGTTTTCCATCTCCATAGTAAAAGACAACATCCTTAGTTCTCTAAGAAACTAACGGATGTTCTTAATATCAATCCAGTGACTATCACTTGGATTGGCCTGTTTGTGAATCCATATGCTCAAAGCGTATGAGACACCAATGTACGAGTTCTCGGAGAGTATTAACAACTTTAAATCTATCCCAGTAGATCTTTATTCCTAGAATAAAGGTTGTTTCTCCCAAGAATTCTACGGAGAATTTTCTCGAAAGCCAAGCTTTCACCGATTGTTATTATGGGAATTTCATTTCCAAGAAATGACATATTGTCATTATTTATAGGACTGTCACTTTAAGTGCGCTCCCACTAACCTTCTTATACACAAGAATCATTTTTATTTTGAATTAAATCATACACCATTATGATTACATCAAAACGATAATTCCAAGAACACTATGCTTGCTTCAATCCATATATGGATCGAATAACCTACAAACCTTGTTTGCTAGTTTTGGTATGACAAAACCGTCAGGATGTTGTAAACATCCTCCAAAAGGTTTCCGTTTAAGGAAAGAGATTTTCCTGTTTAGCTGACAATTATGACCCATAGCGTCACTATTTGTACAGATCACGGTGTTGTTGTACAAATTAACTATGTGACAGAGGAGATTGCACTCTTATCATTTGTGATTAGATCACTTATATATATAAATGATGAGAGTGATATGAGACAGTATCAGTCCACGAAGGATAAATCATTAAATATCCCTAGTCAGAGTATTATCGAGATTGGACATCGATAAATACGTAAAAGACTAGTATTACACTTGTGCACGTTGTGAGGGCACAACAACATAGTTCTCATATATTTGGGTATAGGATACTCATGCAAGTGTAATAGGAGGTTGTGTTTTACCGATGGTACGGGAAACAGCTTCGCTCTGGATAGACCCCTGCGGAATCCCATTGGTAGTATGACTATGTGTCTATGGGAGTCTGCAATCAGGGTAGGTGTATTTGGTCTTAACTTGAGACTTGCCCCGCTAATACTTGCGACAATCAATATACTTTGGTTGAGGTCTTCCAGGTCTTTAACAGGTTCTGTGTACGCCAATTCTGGGTATATTGAGAATCGTAGTATGTTGGGTGTGATGTTAAGACGGAAGTATCACTCCAGTCCTATGGAGATGATGGCCACATAGGATACGGAACTCGTTCTCTTAAATGCTCGAGCTATCGGGATATTATGACTAGGTCATGTATATCCGATTATAGAGACTAGTTGCCAGACATCTGATATGTGTTTCATACAGGGAAGACACAATTCCAGCCCCAGGCCTAGCACGTGAACATCCGATACTGGACAGAAATACGCAATACTACGGTATACTACGCTTGATATAGATCACATATTCCTATAAGGATATTTTCGGAGAATTGGGTAGGCATGGCGCTTTGCTAGAAGCCAACCTTGTCTTGTAAATCGGTACAAACGTAGTACGAGGTACTTACGTGTTCGGATAGTCCGACGACCGTATTTACTGCCAACATATCCGGGGATCTCATGGGTCGCTTCCCGAAGATTCACCGATGATGTATGACTTGCACTTTATTAATCTGGGATTAATTAGAAGAGAAAGAAAATTAATCTGGGATTAATTACGGAGATATTTTATCTGGGATAAAATATTAATTAAAGAGAGAGAACGATTAGTTTGGAATTAATCGATAAAATAATATATTTGATATATTATGCGAGATTGGATTTCGACACGGAATTAAAATTAGATTTTAATTCGGGCGAACGAATTAATTTAGAATTAATTCGTTAGCGACGTGAATAGTGATTTCGCTAGGCGTAATCGTTTAATTGCGTCGCAACGGAAAATTCGTTAATTTAGAATTAGCGAACCCGAGCCTGAGATTATTTGCGAGCGCATTCGCATTTCGAATTCGAGTGCGGCACGCAAGTCAAATCAAGCGTCAAATCGCTAGTCACATCAAGCTTCAAATCACATGTCACTTTGAGTGATGTGATAATTTGATTGATTGATTTGAGTGATTGATGTGAGTTGATTGAAAAAGCATTTAATTGTTTTTTGCTTTTTCTTTTTGACTTTTTTGGTAATTGGAAAGTAAAAAAAATTTGGTAAATGGTTTTAATTAATTTTGGAAATTATAAAAACCTAATTACATTTCTTTTTTTTTCTCTCTCCACTCTTCTCCTTTAGGTTTTTCTTCTCCCTCTCTTTTCCCTCTTTCTCTTCCCACGGCTTTGAGCCGATTTCTTCCTAATTTTCTGGTTAGACTGAAAATACAAAGAAGAAGAAGAAGTGCTAGCACACCTTGAGTTATACAAAGGTGATAGGGAAACGAACACTTGAGCTTGGAATCATTTTGGAGCTTGAAGCTTGGAGCTTCCATGGTGTCTCCCATGGCCGATTCTTGGAGGAACAACAAGGACCAAAACCGAGCAGTCCAGCAGTACAAGGAGCTTCACTGCCGCGAGTTTGAGAGGCTTCAAGACTTGTGTTCATCGCGTTGCAAGAATCGATCAATGTGAGTAATGTTTCCGCCATTCTCCTTTGTTGTATTCATGCGTTTTTCATGATCTTGGGACCTAATTAGAAACCAACATAAATATCATTAAAATCAAAACATATCATTATACCCAAAAACCCACTTTTACCAGAAACTTGCATATTCTATCGGATTGACCAAACTAGTTCCGTTTTCTATCAAACTCTACCAAATGCTCATATTCATTATACTCATACTCAAGCAATTCAATTTATATCAATACGCTACTTTATGAAGCTACTGGAAACATCCGAATATTGAGCAAAAAACTTGAAATTAGCATATTTTTACCGGGAGGTCTTACCGAGATTTTAAAGGGATATATTGACTCCAAACGACCCCACAAATACGCTGCAATCGAGGAATTTCTGATCGGAGCTACTTTTCACCGTGGGTCACTATTCATCTAAATCTTACTTCCTTGTTTTACGTGCAATCGGGCATGAAACAGAAGTTCCATCACCACCAATTTGTAGTACTCTCCGAGAGCTTTGATTTGGCAGGTGGCTAGGGCCGTGAAATGAAGCGACGAGCCATGATCAGAAAATTTTCACACATACAATCCTCTCTCTTTATTATCGTTTGTCAGTGACCTGGGGGCTACCGCCGACCACCACATGGAGGAGGAGTGGCCGACACACCCATCTGGCTGGTCGCGCCACTCGGTGATGGCCGGTAGGCCGCCGACGTGACCAGCTGAAATAGAAACACGAAATGGGGGCTGAGGGGATCTAATTGGGGATTTAGGGAAATTATGCCATTTTGGCAATTAAGAGAAACTTCTGAGTATTTATAAAGGAGTTTCTAAAATTTACATTCAGACCCCATGAAATTACAATCAGACCCCTGTCACGGGGCTTTCTCTGAAATTCATATTTTTGAAGCCCTACTGATATAAAGTTTAAAACATGTTCAACATGAAAAATATTCGTCTCAGAAAAACATGTCCGATAGTTCAAGAATCATCTCAATCGGAGTTCGTTTGAAATTTTTATAGCCGAAACAGCAAAATTTTATGTGTATAATGATAAAATCAGAAATCACGTAACCGGTTCTCGAAACCACGCATTTTCCAACGCGATGAATCTTCAGGTTAAAATATTTTGATCTATCTTCTAACGCATAAACTTTGATTTTTGATTACCATCCCGTTCCAAATCCTTAACTTTAATTCGGAAATCTTCCTGCACTATTCCGAAAAACTCGGGATATTACAAAACACTTCCAATTTTCTACTAATACTTCAAATACACCTAAATCCAATTTTATCAACATAACCCCCATCAACACATGTTATGCAACTAGCATACATGTATTCTAAATACTTATATGCATTTGTTTGAATCAAAACACAAACCAATTTAGAACCCTACTATGAAATATCTCATGAACAATTCTAGTGATTCTAGAATGGTAGCCATAACTCTAAACTTTAAAGTAGAGTTCCAAACTCTTATTAATTGTTCCATGTCCAACATGAACATCTTTGACCTAATTAAGAATCATATTGTGTTTATACTTCCAAAGCATCCTAACACAATTTATTAGCCTTATTTCAACTTTAAGCTGTGTAATCATGCATCCAATACATAATTCATCACTATATGTCTCACTAATGAAAATCATAGCTTAGGAAAAGATCAAACATTACCCAATAAGCTTGATACAAAGATCTAATCTTCTTCTCCTTGTTGAAATTGTTGGAGAACTTCCAAGGTTTGCAAGCTTGGCTCCAAGATCCAATCTTGATTCCAATGCTAGAAAGCTTCACTCAAAGATCCAATCTTGATTTCTCCTAGATGAAATATTGTAGAGACCTCACAAAACCTCTCTAAACACTTCTCTAACTTAGGCTAATTTCTCCAAGAATTGCTTGTATTTAGCTTTCTCAAGCTTAATTAAAACCATCTTAAAGCTTGCTATTTATAGCAAAACTTAGACAATTTTTAATTAATAAAAGTTCTAATCAACTTTTATAAGGGCTTAATCTAATTTGTCAAAATATTTATAATTAGGTGTGACTAATCATTTTTGTCTACCACTTTGATTTAATCCTATTAAATCAAGACAATGATTAGAAAATGGATTAGTTCAATATTTGCCACTTTGATTTAATCCAATTAAATCAAGCCAAAAATACCTATAATTTTATATTTACAATTACCAAAATATCCTCAAATGGTAGAGATATTTATGAATTTATAATTAAGCCCTTGTGTAATTATTGAATTTGTTGAGGTTTTATGGCGGAATACCGGTAACGCAGCGGAAACGCGGAAAATCAAAATTTTCCGATTTCAAAATTTTTCTTATATCAATTAAATAAACTTATTTATTTAATTACCCAATTATCAAATTCTGAAAAATTACACAAGAAATCAAATTTCTTTGTAATTATCGAATTGCCCCAATACTTTGTAAATTGATCATTTTAGTTCTAAAATTATCAAATACAATTTTGATTGATTCTAAATCATTTTAAAAATGATTTCCAACATGTCCAACTTGTCAAAATCAAATTGCAACAAAAACCACAATTTTAGCCAAATTACCGTGGGGTCCCCTAAGTTTGCATTTTGTTCATTTTAGTCCTCAAATTGTCAAATACAATTTTAGGTGATTCCAAATCAGTTCTAAAATGATTTTTGATATTTACAATACATGAGAATACAAATTGCAATACAAATCCCATAAAAAACCAAAATTGCCGAGAAGGCCCTTAAGGTTTCCAACTTGTGCATTTTAGTCAGTTCTTGTTCAAAACAAGTCAAGATGAAATTCAATCATCACCAAACTTGATATACATCATATATACATTATTACACAAGACATATATGAAAAACCCCAAATTTGGAAAATGTATAAACTCTAATTTTTCAAATTTATCAAATTGAACAAATTAAACTAAATTAAACAAATCCAATGTTTCAATCAAGTCTCTACCACACCAAACAAGTCTCAACACTTTGAAATAACTCTTGAACAATTCTAGGTCATCAATGAGTGGACCAACAACTCTAGAATGGCAACTAGATCATCAAATGACCAAAAGAATGCTTAATAACAACTTATAAGCTTTCTTTAACTATCATACATGTAAACACCCATGTTCAAAACTTCCAACACTCAAAAACATAAACAAGAAAGAGTAGAAAAACTTAAGAACAAGCTATGTTATAGCCTGGAACAAAAGGAATAAATTTCCTCTAATAGCAAAGTGGAAATACTTACTAAATCCAAGCATTTCCTTAGATATTCTTCAATTTTTCTCTCTAACTTTTCATGTTTCTTTTGGAGGCTTAGAACTAGGTTATGGAAAATGAAAAAACATAACACTTATATATTAAATGGGTTGGCCGAAATTCACCCTAAATGAAATGGAAATTGATATTTCAAATTTAAACACTTTAAACAAATATCTAAGGAAGTCAAACTCAATTTGACTACTTTTTCCTTTAATGTAAAGTCAAACATTAACACTAATAATCATTTCCTAAATAAATATCATCATAGATATTTCATATTTTAATTACTTGAATTATTTAACAATTAAATAATTAATTAATTAATTAATTAAATATAAATATCTAAATATATGTATTATATTTACTTTAAATATCACAAATACATATATTAATGATATATGTCAAATACATTTATTTGACAATTTATTAATGTGTATTTAATAATATCATATATTAAATACAAATGCACATTAATTAGGAAATGACGGTTCGGCCTATTTGCATGTATTTTTCATTTAACAGTTAAACGATTTATAAATAATCACCATTATTTATAATAGTCGCCCTAGTGCTGTACGAGTATATTTCATTAGTGAGACTCTCTAGATTCAGGTATATCCGTCACAAAATACAATTTCGTGTTCATAATTTACCCACCCGTAAATTATGATGACCACAGATAAACTAGCTGAATCATACAGGTCGAGGTCATTGCATACGTATAATACCTCCGTCACAGGTATCTGGATAATCCCAGAGATATAGATGTAAACGTCAAATCTCTATACGTATTATCCCGTCGACGATTCTATTAGCAATCTATAAATAACATTCGGAACTCACTTCCGAAGTATACTATGGCAATAGATTTAACTGATTGCTAATCACATATGGACTACCTATGCTCTGTACACAGAACTGACGAATCCTATCTTGACACACAGGATATCCTGAGGATCGGTCCACACCCAACGAATAGGCGGAGGTCTGATCTAAATAGATCGGTGACGTGACTGCCATCTAAGTGTGGAGGATGTCTCATACATCCACATTGGTGTCTCAAGTCGAAGGACCACTATGCTACTCAACCCGAGAAGATTCTTATTGACGTTGGTGTACCATCTATTAAGAATCTTCGGTGAGTGGTTCAGTGTTTATCCACTATAAACACCTACACGTCTATACGAGTCTCCCAAGACTCATGGTTCATTGGGATAAACCATCGGACCAAGTCTCGATATACGACATGTACGGTCTCAACGGATTTGACTAACCGACCCATGTGAGTAAATCTTGACCAGGAACTATATTTGATAATATACATTTAGCAGTGACACTTCCCAATGTCAATTACAAACTACCTTTGTAACTGTGTACTGCATTATATATTATCGGGCCTTTGTCTAATATATACATATCACTAAACCACATTTAGTTTCAATCTAATCGTAATCAGATCGAATACGTATATAAAAACAAGAGGTGCAACCATAAATAAGTAATATTATGGAAAAAGAATTGATCGTATTCATGAATCAGACATAAATACGATACGGATTGGCGCTTTGAGCACCAACCCCAACAATTTCTCCTACTTACTTTTGTGCCAATCCACGGTATCATATACAAATCTCAATGTGTATCATATACTCATGGCTCTCAAAAGCTCACATAGCACTTAAGCGGTAGGCAACAAGAAGTAGGTCCGCTATAATATATTGAGTTTTTCAAACAAACTCCATCGTTTCCCATAGCCAGCATCATTCATATTTTGTAGAATCTAAATTATACATTAATATGACTCTGATGCTACATCATTATTGTGCTACAGCTACTGAGTTGTCCAAGTATTTAGGGATCAAATCCAAAATACTATGAAGACAACCGCAAGTACAACAACAATACAAAACTTCTAGTTTATAAGGTCACTATGCAACTTCATATGTCAATATTTCATAAGTTGCATCTAATTCCACTGAAAAAGTAGAATCCTCTGTGACACTCTCACTGCATCTTTTCTGACTCTTTATGACGTAGACAGTCAAACGTCATAATTAGACTCAAAACTAATAAGACTCAAAGAGTTGCAGACTTAATGCTCCACGAATTAGAAACATGTTCTTAATATCTCAAAGATCATAAAGAACATGTTTCTAGATCCATTCAATGGTCTACAGGGTATCAAAATAACTTGTAACAAATACGATTAAATCTATATCTTAATCACACATAATAAAGTATTCATTATGTCATCATCTCATGATACATAAGATTGATTAGACATTCTAATCAATTACTCTTTAGAAAAACAAATTATCCTTTACGAAAGATGAATACAGTATATAAGACATACAATAACTGTCCAACAGTTATACTAACTCTCATACAGATAGCCTTGTTATGTCCTTTATTAGATCATATCTAATGCACGACTAATAGGAGTATCTCACAAGTCTCCAAGTTTTATATCATATATAAATCTTTATATCAAATATAACAAAGACTACTCCCACTTCTATCACGGAGTAAAGAAGACATAGGTAAACCTTTTACCTTACAAACATCTCATTATTACTATAATGATGATAATGTTGTTAGGATATATAATACTAGAAAGTAATTTGTACGCTCCCACTAACCCTTCAATCACATATGTATTCTCTATACTTTGACAAGATCAGACAATCTAACTGATATCAAAAATAGAGAACACAGATTTCCGGAAGACTTATCCGAGTCTACAATAGGCTCTATAAGTTAGCACACTAAACTGCGATCTCAGCAGAACAAAAACTCTAGGGCCATCCCAGAATGAACTCTTCAAACAAAGAAATCACAACTGATCTCTTATCTGAATAAGTCATTCAAAAAATGCCACTTTGCATTCTTTAGCTAAAAGTACAGTTTAATATCAACATTAACCATTATATTTTTAATTTTTCAATTAGCGTGACTAGAGACAAGTTTTCTCAGAATCTACAATAGATTGCTGAGTATAACTTTTCTCACTGTCATACTATAAAGATCAAACCTTTAATAGGCTCACACTGCCTTTGCTGCGCAAACAATTAGCACATATCATGAACTAATTCATAATTAAATCTTAATCAAGTTCAAAACTTGATTGTAGTAAGCTACGAACAATCTTAGATCTATGGTTCAATAGTAAACTTCCAGAATCGATATCAAATATCGCTTCCATTATAAGTTATAGGATAATTTTCTTCGGTAAGAAAACAACAGAACCATTAAGTATCAAATACTCGTAAATGATTCTGATATCCTATTAGACTTATATAGAAGATATATAAGGGTTGTTTCATCTTATTAATTACGTAGTTCCATTTATAATCATTTCTCACATTTGACTTCAATAAGTCAAGTCTTTTCTACAATTGTTAACATCCGATGTTACACACCAAGTAATAAAACGATTTTATTACTTAGGATCGTAGGAAAGATATTCTATCAAATAGAATACAATATTCTATTAAACAGAATAAATGATAAACTTTTACTTATACCTCTGAGGTGTAAGTAATTTCCATTATATAACTATTATATAAAAGAAAGATTCAAATCTCAAACTTTTCAAGATTCTGATTTTCTACCTATACATATCATATATGTAACTGTAGAAATTAATGGAACCTAAATTAAAAAGATGAACTAGTGTTACTGGAGCATATCCCCAAGAGTATTGAAACTAATTTGGTAATATTCAATACCAAATGAATCAAATCATATAAGATTCGACTGCTCCCACTACTCAATTCCATCAAGATGGAATCATGGAAGAATAATATTGAATAAGAATCATATTCACTGAATAACCTTAGAACTAATTGCTTTAAATTCATATGTTTGATCGTATCAAAGATCTTTGAACAGTTCAAAGACATGTAATGAATTTTAACTATAGAGTTCTCAAAAAAACTTCAGATTGAATATATTTGAACAAGTCAAAAAATGTTCAATCTATGTTTCATCAGAATAGATTGAAAGTTCTTGATACTTTCAAGACGTTCAATATGTGTTCCTTCAGAAACACGTAACTAAGTTATGACAATTCATAAACTAAGTTACGAAGTCAAGAAAACTACCTTAAGCAATTACAATTCATTAAACTACATACATCAAATGTATCAGTTTAATAAATCTGGTGGTCCAATGACAAATCATTGGTTAAACGAGATTTTAATCACCTTCCCGAATACAATATTCATTAAATGGATAAGGATATGTGGTGTGATCTCGTATCAAACCATCCTTTACCATACGGAATAAGCATCCAATGCTTAAGTGATAAAATCCCATAAAGCACCGTTCTAAATTATTTACTTTACCGAATAATTTTTCTTAATGTTTATCTCTACGTCAATGACACTACTAGTTATATTTAAAATAAATAACAATTTTTTATAAATAACAAGTAATTATCCAATAGTCGCAAGTTCCGATATCAAATATCAAAAACAATCATTAACTAATATTTTAAATAACTAGACGAGAGATCTGGTATCCAATACCTATAGTTGTAGTATTGTGAAAATCAATATTTTCTATACACAACAATACGCATCTCCTTTCTTTAGCTTTATTATTTGCATTCAACTATTTACAACAATTGCAAATAACTGATTATCAAATTGTGTCAGACACATTGCCTCTAAAGGTCACTAAAGCTAAGAAACGTCATTACTAGATAAACAAATACCTAATGAGGCTTTTTTAATGCCAGTCAAGAATCTCGAGACATGAACTTATTCGTGTCAATTCTTACTGTACAAGAAACTATTCTCTCTAAATAATAATATCCTAAAAGGGATATCTATTTAGATTATCTGTCATGACTTAGAAACTAAGTCACTAACCATCTTGATTTTTCAAGAAAAATGGAACAACAGTTCCCGAAGATTTAGACCAATCTAAAAATATCCTAGTCTAATAGTATTTTGAACCTATTCAAGAATAACTGCAACCAAGAGTCAAGTCAGATAACATATCAAAATATGTGTGCAGTGAATAAAAGTTAAATTCTATATAAACAATAGAATAAGGAAACGACCAAGCGGTAATTTCCGTAATAATACACACTGCCTAAGTTATGGAATATTTTAAACTTAGCAGTGCCTCCCACTATTTTACGTAATATCGTAATCCCCAACAGAAAAAAATGAGAATTCAATAATAAAATCGAATTCCATAATGGGAAGTGGACCCCATGAATATATTTCGACTCACAGCAGAGGCACGGTCTCGCGTACGTATATTAATCAGGTAGACAACTCATTTGTCAATCACTCAATAGTGACTCATGGGTTCCGGTCCTGGTCGTTTCTCGTTGTGACAGCTAGGGCACGTTCACAAGGAGGCGTACCAAGGTTAAACTCGCAAATGATAAACTCAAGCTACTTACGTAACCCTAACAGTTAGGGCACGTTCATGATTCCACTTTTGCTTGAATTTATCTAGTATCAGATATACATCCGGCATAAATAAATTTCTATCGGCTACACCCTCACAACAGAGGCACGATCTTGGATGTAGTCACGAAAAAATATTCATAAACCGTATTGACAAGACGGACCAAGAAACAAGTATTCCAAATACTAGTTACTTTAAAACCTTATTAAGCGGGGATATTCCATAAAGTGTCATACACTTTAAATTTAATCAAATTAAATTAAAGCATGCTTGTATTAAGCAAAGACAAGAATAAAAATTAGATTTAAAGGGCCAATCATATCAAGGGGCCAAGAATCATACTCGCTCTGATACCATTTTGTTGGGGTTTTATGGCGGAATACTGGTAACGCAGCGGAAACACGGAAAATCAAAATTTTATGATTTCAAAATTTTTCTTGGATCAAATAAATAAACTTATTTATTTAATTACCCATTATCAAATTCTAAAAAATTACACAAGAAATCAAATTTCTTAGTAATTATCGAATTGCCCTAATACTTTACAAATTGATCATTTTAGTCCTAAAATTGTCAAATATAATTTTGGATGATTCTAAATCATTTCTAAAATGATTTCCAGCATGTCCAACATGTCAAAATCAAATTGCAAGAAAACCACAATTTTAGCCAAATTACCGTGGGGTCCCCTGAGTTTGCATTTTGTTCATTTTAGTCCTCAAATTGTCAAATACAATTTTAGTTTATTCCAAATCAGTTCTAAAATGATTTTATACATGTACAATACATGAGAAAACAAATTACAACACAAATCCCACAAAAAAACCAAAATTACCGAGAAGGCCCTTAAGGTTTCCAACTTGTGCATTTTAGTCCAATATTGTTCAAAACAAGTCAAGATGAAATCCAATAATCACCAAACTTGATATACATCATATATACATCATTACACAACACATATATGAAAAGCCCCAAATTTGGAAAAGGAATAAACCCTAATTTTTAAATTCATCAAATTAAATAAATTAAACCAAATTAAACAAATCCAATGTTTCAATCAAGTCTCTACCACACCAAACAAATCTCACCACTTTGAAATAACTATAGAACAATTCTAGGTCATCAATGAGTGGCCCAACAACTCTAGAATGGTAACAAGATCACCAAATGACCAAAAGAATGCTTAATAACAACTTATAAGCTTTCTTTAACTATCATACATGCAAACACCCATTTTCAAAACTTCCAACACAAAAAAACATAAACAAGAAAGAGTAGAAAACTTAAGAACAAGCTATGTTATAGCCTAGAACAAAAGGAACAAATTTCGCTCAAATAGCAAAGTGGAAATGCTTACTAAATCCAAGCTTTTCCTTAGATGTTCGTCAAGGTTCTTCACTTTTTCTCTCTAACTTTTCATGTTTATTTTGGACGCTTAGAACTAGGTTATGGAAAATGAAAAAACATAACACTTATATATTAAATGGGTTGGCCGAAATTCACCCTAAATGAAATGGAAATTGATATTTCAAATTTAAACACTTTAAACAAATATCTAAGGAAGTCAAACTCAATTTGACTACTTTTTCCTTTAATGTAAAGTCAAACATTTACACTAATAATCATTTCCTAATTAATATCATCATAGATATTTCATATTTTAATTACTTTAATTATTTAACAAATAAATAAATAAATAAATAAATAATAAATATAAATATCTAAATATATGTATTATTTACTTTAAATATCACAAATACATATATTTATGATATATGTCAAATACATTTATTTGACAATTTATTAATGTGTATTTAATAATATCATATATTAAATACAAATGCACATTAATTAGGAAATGACGGTTCGACCTATTTGCATGTATTTTTCGTTTAACAGTTAAACGATTTATAAATAATCACAATTATTTATAATAGTCGCCCTAATGCTCTACGAGTATATTTCATTAGTGAGACTCTTTAGATTCAGGTATATCTGTCACAAAATCCAATTTCGTGTTCATAATTTACCCAGCCGTAAATTATGACAACCACAGATAAACTAGCTGAATCACACAGGTCGAGGTCATTGCATACGTATAATCCCTCCGTCACAGGTATCCGGATAATCCTAGAGATATAGTTGTAAACATCAAATCTTTATAGGTATTATCCCGTCGACGATTCTATTAGCAATCTATAAATAACATTCGAAATTCACTTCTGAAGTATACTATGGCAATAGATTTAACTGATTGCTAATCACATATGGACTACCTATGCTCTGTACACAGAACTGACGGATCATATCTTGACACACACAAGATATCCTGAGGATCGGTCCACACCTAATGAACATGCGGAGGTTTGATCTAAATAGATCGGTGACGTGACTGCCATCTAATTGTGGAGGATGTCTCATACATCCACAGTGGTGTCTCAAGTCGAAGGACTACTATGCTACTCAACCCGAGAAGATTCTTATTGACGTTGGTGTACCATCTATTAAGAATCTTCGGTGAGTCGTTCAGTGTTTATCCACTATAAACACCTATACATCTATACGAGTCTCCCCAGACTCATGGTTCATGGGATAAACCATCGGACCAAGTCTCGATATATGACATGTACTGATCTCAATGGATTTGAATAACCGACCAATATTAGTAAATCTTTACTAGGAAATATATTTGATAATATATATTTAGCAGTGACACTTCCCAATTTCAATTACAAACTACCTGTAGACATTGCATTTTTGCATAGAAGCCCGATGATGAGCCTCATATGGAGGTACTACCCAATAAGTTATGGAAGTCGCGGGAAATGAATGTCGGAAGGGAAAATTCAAAATAAGTACATCATTAGATTTAATTCGTTTGTTTGGTCTCAGGTTCCCTCGATGGATCTCCGTTTTAAATGTTAGGTTCGGCCCAAAATCCCCGTAACCCACACCAAACCACACGCCCAAGCCCACACACACACAAGCCACACGCCCAAGCCCACAAAAATCCAAGCCACATGCCCAAGGCCCACAAAATCCAATCCAAAATATTCAAATCACATTTAACACATGCCAAAATCTAAATAAATCAACTTCAGAATAAAAAATATTCCCCCACCAAAAATACACAATATTCTTTCCTTAAAACAAATTAATTAAATACACCCCTTTATTTGCTTGATTTGTTCCATTTTCAAGCCATACACACACAAGGAAACCCTAGCATGCACCATTATAAAAGATGATATTTTCCAAACCCTAGGTCATCTCCCCTGGGCTCTCACTCACGACATTCACAAAAAAAATAAACCTTAAACACTTCTCTAATCTCTCTCGCTCCTCTATTCTTCCCTTAGACTCGGCAGTAACAATAGAAAAAGAAAACAAAAAAAAAAACCCTAATAACTCTCTCTCTAATATCTCTCATCTCTCTCGGCCACAATCATCAAGCCACGAAGACCCTTCACGGCACCACATCTCTCTCTCAACCTAAAAAAACACAAAAAAGACAACCATAAAACCCTAGTAAGCTCTCGGCAAACAAAAGCAAATCTTAAGCTATAACCTTCATCTTTCTCTTCTCACGTACAGCCCCTGGCCTTCAACGAATAATCCTTCCAACAAAATGAACCTTCACGACTTCTCTCATCATCCCCTCTTTCACTGACCGACAAACCACACAGCCCTATATCACACACAACTCACCGAGCCAAATACACCCTACAAGCCACAGCTCAAAACAGATCCACGCACTGACCGACATTAAACAATCAACAAAATTACCGTCCACGTGAATCACAAACCAAAAAACCACGGACTGTCTTTCTAAGCCACACGTGAATCATCACTCAGCAACAAACCTAACGAAACCAATAACCCCATATACGAACACACACACATACAAATCAACGAACCGAAAATAAAAGAACCCCACAAACCAGCCACTAGACCAAACAGCAGCTCACGGTACCAATAAACCTCAACAAAAGACCCTAACCAAGTTAACCAAAACCAGCCACCAAACCTTGGAAACAGCAGCTCACGGCATCAACGTACCATCAACAAACACCCTTCAAACAGTACAGAAATCAGCCCCCAAACCAGTCCAATAAGCTGTGAACAAATAACAATGTACTGGCCCTCCAAATCGTGAAACAACCACCCTAAAACCGTACCAAGAAACTGACCAAAACAGTCTCCTAAAAATCACCAAAATAGCAGCCTAAAATAACCCTAAAACAGTAGCCTTTATCACCGAAAATAATCTGAAAACAACACACGAATAGTCCCTGAATATTAGTCCAAAACAAAGAAGAAATAGAGAAATCGGTGGCTCAAAACAGCAAAACAATGAATAAAATGTTGAACCAGTTAACCGGTAAAGTGACGGAACATCAACCCATCCGACGATGACGTAACACACTTCCATGAAGCAACTTAAAAGTAAGACCTGAGGGCCCCGTTTACTATTTATCTTTTTAATTATTCCTTGTCGATCACTCGCATACATTGTTATGTTTTACGTTTAGTTTCATTTATGTTGAGTTAATGATTGCGTGCTATCTCTTACGGTATATCGGATGGAAACCCAGACGTAAATTCTGTAGCCGAATCCGAATGGACGGTAGTGCAGTCTGTACTTGTGATACAACTCCACGTACCGCTTGAGAAACTTTTAAGCATGTGTTTCATTTTGTTATTTAATTGTGTGTTCATTCATTGTTTGTGCTTTATTATTCCGTTATTTATTTTCCGCATGATATTGCCTTATTTGTTTATTTATGCATTGTTAATCTAGTGCGCATGGGCTAATCATGTTGGGTTAAAGGTCTTCCATTCGAGGGAAATGCCTAAAGGCTACCTTTACCATGATATTTTGCCGCGCCGGACGAAGTATACTTGATTGAATGTGAAATACGTTCAACCGGGCATACGATGTCCCATATAGAAGTTGGCCTTGGTCGCATCTCTTTTATCTATCCGTTATCTACTTTCCGCATGTTATTGCTTTATTTATTAATACATTGTTAATCTAGTGTGCATGAGCTAATCATGTTGGGTTAAAGGTCCTCCGTTGGAGGGAAATGCCTAAAGGCTACCTTTACCACGATGTTTTGCCGCGCCGGACGAAGTATACTTGATTGAATGTGAAATATGTTCAATCGGGCATACGAGGTCCATATAGAGTTTGGCTTTGGTCGCATCTCTTTTATTATTCCGTTATTACTTTCCGCATGTTATTTTTTTATTTAGTTATGCATTATTAATCTAGTGCGCATGGGCTGATCGCATTGGATTAAAGGTCATTCATTTGAGGGAAATGCCTAAAGGCTACCTTTACCACGATGTTTTGCCGCATCAGACAAAGTATACTTGATTGAATGTGAAGTACGTTAAATCAGGCATACGAAGTCCCATATAGATGTCGGCCTTGGTCACATCTCTTTTATTATTCTGTCATTTACTTTATGCATGTTATTCTGTCTATTTATATTTGTGTCGTCATTTGGTGCGCATGGGCTAATCGCGTTGGATTAAAGGTCCTCCATTTGAGGGAAATGCCTAAAGGCTACCTTTACCATGACGTTTTGTCGTGTCAGACAAAGTATACTTGATTGAAGTGAAGTACGTTCAATCGGGCATACGAAGTCCCATATAGATGTCGGCCTTGGTTGCATCTCTTTTATTATTCTGTCATTTACTTTCTGCATGTTATTCTGTCTATTTACTTTTGTGTCGTTATTTGGTGTGTATCGGCTATTCGCGTTGGATTACAGGTCCTCCATTTGAGGGAAATACCTAAAGGATACCTTTACCACAATGTTTTGCCGCGCCGGGTATACAAGATCTCATATGGACGTTGGCCAAAGCTCTTGGTCACACCCTCCTTCTATTGATCTTCTTATTCATCTTTTTTGGTTGTCATTTTTCATTTTTCACTTCGCATTAATACTGTGTTAATGCTTGAGTATTGCCTCTCGCTGTATATAGGATGGAAACCTAGACATAAATTCCGTAGCCAAATCCGAATGGATGGTAGTGCGGTCTGTACTTGGGATACAACTCCACGTACCGCTTGAAAAATGCTCGCGCAAGCGTTTATGTCATTTTAGATACCACTTTGGTAATCTTATTCGAACGCGTTCTCAAACGGTACACGAACGTATGCATTCTGCCTCATTTTCATTCGAACGCGTTTCTAAATGCTATATGAACGCATGCATTTTGTTAACCGTTCGAACGGGTTTCTGAACGCTACACGAACGCACATACAATGAACATACCTCCTTTCATCATATTTTATGCATGCTTCTTTGATCATTTCTTTTATATTATGCACTCGATTATTTTCCATTATTATTAGGATTTCGATTATTATTATTTTGCACTTCTTTGTTTAATATTGTCTATGGAATTATGATTTTTGTCTTCTTTTTTATTTATTTACGTTTATGGGTGTGCAAACCTTGTGTTTGATTAAATTATCTTGTATGTGTTGCGTAAGGCTTGGTTATACTATTGCATAAATCCTTTCATTACAATTGGCATAAGTAAGGGACCATTCCGAACCAAATGGTTTGAGGTATTCCCTTATGAGGGGTGAGTGCTGTTAGACAGTTATGACCCATAGCGTCACTATTTTGTAAATGATATTGTATTATGTACAAAATTAACTATGTAGTAATGAAATTGCCTTTTACCGTTTTGTAATTTATTTACTTGATATATAAATGGTAAAAGTCCCTATGATTAGTTCCGGATTGTGATGATATGAGACGGTATCAATCCATAAAGGTTTAATCATTAAATATCCATAGTCGTAGTATTATCGAGATTGGACATCGATAATGCAGAATAGACTAGTACTGCACTTGTGCATGTTGTGAGGGCACAACGACATAGTTCTCATATATTTAAGTATAGGATACTTATGCAAGTGCGGTAGGAGGTTGTGTTTTACCGATGGTACGGAAAACAGCTTCGCTCTGGATAGACCCCGCGGAATCCCATTGGTAGTATGTCTGCGTGTCTATGGGAGTCCGCTTCAGGGTATGTGCATATGATCTTAACCTGAGACTTGCATCGTAAATACTTACGACAATCGGTAAACTTTAGTTTTGGTGGTCCAGGGCTTTAACGGGTTCTGTGTACACCTCTTCTGGATTTATCGAGAATCGTAGTGTATTGGGTGTGATGTCAAGATGGAAGTATCACTTCAGACATATGGAGATGATGATCGCGAGGGATACAGAACTAGTACTCTATAATGGTTGCAACCATCGGGATAATATGACTAGGTCAGGATTATCCGATTCAAAGAGACTGGTTGCTTGATGTCCGATATGTGTATCGTACGGGGCAGACACATCTCCAGCCCCAGGCCTTACATGTGATCATCCGATACTGGTTCGATATACACTGTACTACGGTATACTATGCCTGTTATAGATCTTATATTCCAATAAGAATATTTCTGGAGAATTGGGTAGGCATGGCGTTTTGCTAGAGGCTAACCTTGTCTTGTAAATCGGTAAAAACGTAGTACTTGGTACGTACGTATTCAGATAATCTGACGGCCATATTTACTTTACTGCCAACATATCCGAGATCTCTTGGGTCGCTTCCCGAAGATTCACCAATGACGTATGATTCAAACTCGATTAATCTTGGAACAATTACGGAGAGACTTTATCTTGGATAAAGTACTATACATAGAGAGAGAACGATTAATTTGGAATTAATCGTAAAAATATTATATTCGATATAATAATCGAAATTCGATTTCGACGCGAAATTAAAATTAGATTTTAATTCGGGCAAACGAGTTAATTTAGAATTAATTCGTTAGCGACGTAAATAATAATTTCGCTAGGCGCAATTATTTATTTAAATTCGATTTAATTAACGTCGCGACGTAAGTTCGGTATTTCGGAAATATCGAACCCGAACGCGTGAGTGCACGTGGGCCCACTTTCATTTGGAAACGTGGGGCCCACATGACACATGTCATATTATGCATTATTTATTCTAATGCATTGCATGTGATAGTGTACAATACACTCAATGGTTTTGCATGGAGTTTGAGTGTTTGACACTCTAAGCCATTGCATGATTTGTGTCATAAGTTATTATTAATTTAATAAATATTATGGCATAAATATAAATTGATTTTTTGTAACAAAAATCATTCAACTCTCCTCTCTCTCACATTGCCGAAACTACATGCAGTTTTGGGCTCTCCATTTCTTCATTTTTTCAATTTTTGTGGCAAGATTTGAAGAAGTTGTGCATTCAAAATCACAACAAAGGCTAGCACCTTCAAGGGATCATACATAGGTGATATGGGAACTAATCCTTGAGCTTGGAAGGATCAAACTCGACTTGGAGTCCCTCTTTCTTCTTGGCCGAGAGCTTCACTGCACAAGGGAGGAATTTCGCATCATCTTAGCATCCATTTTCAAGTATTGTGAGTATGATTCCGCCATACTTCAATTTATTCATTCATGTATTTATATATTTTGCTTGTTCTTGTTGATCTTGGGGCTTGGTTATTTTTTCCGACAATGGTATCATTGAGCTTAAAAGCATGCAAATATATTAGGATGTTATTTGGGGAAAATTGTATGAAGCATGATTTGATGAGTTTGCTTGATTAAATATGCTTAGATGTATGTTATTTAGATTATACATCATCAATTTCATGGAAAATAAATTGGATTAATTTTTCCAACCCAAATGAGGCTTGGCCGAATACATGCAAGCATATGGACTAGATGATTTTTTAATTTTAAGACATTAGATGACTTGAAACAATATGGAATGATGATTTGTAACTCGATTGGATTGAAAACGAAATCGGAACCATTTTAATCACCTTGGCCGAATGCTTGATGGAGGATTAGGGACTTGATTTTTTGATTAAATAATGTTGGACATATATTTAAGATAAAAAATTTGATTAATGGATTAATTTGATATTTTGGGAATATTGATTTAAAGGATTAATCATGATAATACACTTTAATTAATTAAGTTATAAAATTTGGAATTTTAAAATTTGGTTAGTTGGGCTTAATTTTGAATTGGGCCTAAAACTATTATATTTGGACATAATGGGCTTGGTTGGGCCAAGTAGATTTGGACCATTGGATTGGATCCAAAATGGGCCTAAATCACACCATTTAAGCCCAAATGTAAAAATGGGCTTTTATGTTTAATTGGGCCTTATGGGCTTGATATTGATTTTATGGCATATGAGGGTGATTCCTTATTGGGCTTGGTAATTGGTTTGACCCATACATTGACCAAAACCCAAGCCTAAAGAATCAATTGAAAGCCCATCGGACTTTAATTAAACGGACATTAGATGTTAGTTGGGCTTTGAGACCCGATTGTATTAGATTTGGAATCTAAGTTATAAAAGCACAATAAAAGTGTAAATATTTAATTTAGAATTAAATAATAGGATTAGTATTGAATACGACTTAAATTGGATTTAACGAGTAGTTCGATATAATTCGTGAATTCATACTATAAATATTTATTCTCAAATTGAGTTGGACTCGCGTAAAATGCAAACAATTGTTTGAACATTGTATTGTCACCTAATTAAAGACTAATTAATTGGATTTGATTGGTTGTATAACATGCCTTGAATGAATGAATGTGGATGTGATGTATGAATAGTGTATATCGGATGGATATTAGAAGGGAAGGGTAATTTTAGAAATTATTGTAAATTTAGAATTTATAAATTGGACCTGTGTGTCCAGCCTTTCTCTTATTGTCTCTTTGTATTCTCTTCTCACCTAATTCCCCTCAATGTAAATGAGGTTTCTCTTATTGTATTATGTAATTGGGTAAGAGTAGATTAGTGCTAGCGGGGAGAGGAAAGGGAGTGATTTGTTCTAGGAAAGTTGTTGTTCATATCCATCCGTATATCGCTATTACTTTACTTTACGCGCTTTATGATGTTTTAGAAGCATGCTTAAGGGTGTATGATGATGAGACCTAACAAATATAAATTAATTGGTTGCCAATTACGCGAAAAATCCCTCAAACAATATTAAGCGATTTTCCTTCCGTTGAATGATTCTTTCTCAAGATCCGAATTGGCATTGGTTTGTTGGCCAAAGGCAAGACCTTTGTCAATTGAGGATGTGTTTGAATCATGAGAGTTTTGTTCCACATTGGTGTCCTGTCCAAGTTTGTGATTGTTGGCCAAAGTCAAGATCACTTCTTGTCCATCGACATTGATTACGAAACTTTCCTCGTCAATGGATCCCGCTTAACTGGAATCATTAGTTTGTTGTGCCAAAGCCAAGACTTAGTTGATTCAGAGGAAATGGTTAGGAAAATGTATTGGATGCATTGACATATGTATATGTTTCGGACTTAGATGTCCACCTACCGGATCTAGGAATGGATGGGATCCAATTGATCTTCGAGATCTACCTAGTTAAATATCATACAATTTGTTGGCCAAAGTCAAGGTTGTGTGTTATTTACGGGATCCTAGCCCACTAGGAAATTGGATTTCCCGAGTACTCAACAGAGGGTTAGAGACTTGCAGAAATAGTGGGAGGCTAGTATTGAATTTGCAATTATCGTTCAGATACTTAGCTTTACGCGCTTACACAACTTATTTCGTCAATATTTACACATTAGTTGGACTAATACAATGTTATTTTTTTATGTAACAGTTTGACTGTACCAACATATCGTTAACTAGATATTAGATTATCGTAGTTAAGATGGCAAACAAAGGAAATGTCCGTGACATAATCATGGGTGATAATGTGTTCAAGGGCACCAACTTCACCGACTGGGAAATGAACCTAAGGATAGTCCTTGGGGCGGAGAGGATACTGTATACGATACAAAAACCTCTCGGGCCTAAGCCCACTGAGCCACTTGAGCTGGAGTTATGGAAAACTCACAGTGATGATTGTGACACGGCTCACTCGATCATGCTTGCTTCAATGACTCAACACTTTCGCCGCCAGAATAGGGACTTGGATCCTTATAATATGATGGCAAAATTGAAAGATCTTCACCGCACTAATAAGCGGATGGCGAGGTACGAGTTAGTGAAGAAAATCTTTCGCTCTCGTATGACTGACGGTAGTTCTGTTGAGGTCCATGGGACTCAAATAATAGCCGATATTGATGAATTGGCTAATATGGGTATAGTATGGAGGCTGAGCTGTCTATAGATGTACTTCTACAGTCACTACCCGATACTTGGAAACAGATTGTCATCAACTACAAATTGATGAATTCGGATGATACTCTTGGAGAGTTATTATCGATTCTCAAGGAGTCAGAGAAAGAGCTTCTGAAAGGCAACAAGCGCGAGGCGCACTTTGCATCAACATCTCAAACGCCGAAAGCTGGGCTCAAGGCAACTGGGGGTGTTAAGAAGAAAAAGCATAGAAACAAAGGCAAGGCCAAGTCAACTAAGGCTTCTGGGAAGCCAAGGGACAAGTCTCAAGATGTTTGCCTGAAATGCGGCAAGAAAGGTCACTGGAAGCGTGACTGCCGCATGAACAATGGACACAAGGAGGACATACAGGCGGGCAAGGCACCGGCCTCAGGTATGTTTGTTTTGAGAATAATATACTACTTCTAGTCTTAATAAAATTGGATTTTTGATTCTGGCTGTGGTTCTCATATTTGTACTGATGTGCAGGATCTGCATGATAGCAGGAGACTGGCTTCGGGGGAGGTAGATCTACGAGTTGAAATGGAACTTCTGTTGCTGTTTTGGCCGTAGGCACTTTTGTTTTGAACTGCCCTCGGGGCATGTACTTAAACTAAATGACTAATGACTGTTATTTTGTTCCTAGTTTAACTAGGAATATTATTTCTGTATCTTTGTTAACCCAGTATGGGTACACTTTTGTATTTAAAAACACCAGGTGTTATTTATATAAAGATGATGCAGAAATTTGCACTGCCGATGCAAATAATGGTCTTTATATTTTGAATATAAATAAATCTCCAAAACGTAAAATAACAAACAAAAGGCTCAAAATGAGTAATCCAAAGAAGAAACTTACTTGTGGCATTGTCGTCTAGGACACATCAACAAGACTCGCATATCCACACTTTCGAAGAGTGGGTACTTGGACGGATTTGATCCAAATTCATATGACGTCTGCGAATCTTGTTTATTAGGCAAAATGCCTAAATCACCTTTTTAGTGGTAAAGGTGAACGCGCCACTGAACTGTTAGCCCTCGTTCATATGATGTTTGTGGGCCCATGTCTAGCAGGCTAGAGGTGGATATCGATACTTCGTAACCTTTACGGATGATGCATCACGTTATGGTTATGTGTATCTGATGATGCACAAGTCAAACTTTTGAGAAATTCAAAGAGTTTCGACACGAAGTTGAGAAACAAACAGGCAAGAGTATTAAGACATTACGGTCGGACCGTGGTGGCGAATACTTAAGTAATGAGTTTCAAGATTACTTGAAAGAATATGGTATTCTTTCACATGGACTCCTCCTGGAACACCACAATTAAATGGTGTGTCTGAACGGAGAAACCGTACCTTGCTTGACATGGTAAGGTCGATGATGAGTCGCACTGAGCTACCTATATCCTTCTGGGGACATGCATTAGAAAGTGCAATTCTTATTTTGAATAGGGTTCCGTCAAAGTCTGTTGAACAGACTCCGTATGAGATATGGACAGGAAAGAAACCAGGTTTCTCATTCCTGAAGATTTGGGGTTGCTGGGCATACGTCAAACGTTTGGAAGGTACCAAAATTGAACCCAAATCAGATAAATGCCTATTTGTTGGATATCCTAGGGAACCCAAGGATATTACTTCTATTACCCACAAGAGAACAAAGTATTTGTTGCTCTACATGCGGTTTTCCTTGAGAAGGAATTCCTAAATGCAGTGTTTAGTGGGAGGAAAGTAGACTCGATGAAAGTCGTAGTGATACTGTTCCTGGCAATGAATCGAGAACAAATGAACAGTCCATCCAGGATGAGACTGAACCACAATCTTCAATTACACAAGACTACGTAGGTCGGAGAGAGTCAGGGTAATACCTGAGAGGTATGGATTCCTGATCTCACCTCATGTAGATATTAATCTTATTGAGGATACTGAACCAGCTACGTATGAGGAAGCGATACAAGGTATCGAATCCACTTTATGGCAAGAGGCCATGAAGGCCGAAATGGATTCCATGTATACCAACCAAGTTTGGACACTATTGATGCACCAGAAGGCGTAAAGCCTATGGATGCAAATGGGTCTTCAAGAAGAAGACCGACATGGATGGCAACGTACAACGAACAAAGCTAGGCTCGTAGCGAAGGGGTATCGTCAATAACTTGGAGTTGATTATGACGAAACTTTCTCACCCGTTGCCATGATTAAATCCATTCGGATAATGCTTGCGATAGCTGTGCATAATACGATTACGAAATATGCAGATGAAGTTACCCGCTTTCCTTAAGGGAAACCTGTTGGAGGATGTTTATATGAAACACCTGACGGTTTTATCGCACCAAGCTTGCAAACAAGGTTTGTAAGTTAAATCGGTCCATTTAGGACTGAAGCAAGCATCGAGGTCTGGAACCAACGTTTTGATGAGCATAAAAGAATATGATTTCATTCAAAACGTAGATGATCCTTGTGTATATAAGAAGGTTAGTGGAGGCACTGACTTTTATTGTCCTTTATGTCGACGATGTATTGCTGTTAGACATTGT
>SKCR01046704.1:0-55459 GCA_019454045.1 Zanthoxylum bungeanum
TCGACCAAAATCAGCCTCCACAGTGATATGTATATATTAGACAAAGACCCGATAATATATAATATAATGCACAGTTGCAAAGTAGTTTGTAATTGACATTGGGAAGTGTCACTACTAGAAGTATATTATCAATAAAGTTCCTGGTCAAGATTTACTAACACAGGTCGGTTAGTAAAATTTGCTAAGACCAATACATGTTGTATATCTACACTTGGTCTGATGATTTATCCTAATGAACTATGAGTCTGGGGAGACTCGTATAGATGTGTAAGTGTTTATATTAGATAAACACTGAACGACTTACCGAAGATTTCCTAATAGATGGTACACCAACGTCAATAGGAATCTTCTCGGGTAGAGTGAGCATAATGTTCCTTCGACTTGAGATACCATTGTGGATGTATGAGGTATCCTCTACACTTTGATGGCAGTCACGTCACCGATCTATTTAGATCAAACCTCCACATGTTCATTGGGTGTGGAGATCCTCATGATATCCTGTGTGTATCAAGATATGATTCGTCAGTTCTGTGTACAGAGCATAGGTATTCAATGTGCAATTAGCAATCTGTTAAATCCATGGGCCCATGGTATACTGTAGAAGTAAGTTCTAAGTGTTATTAAGAGATTGCTAATAGAATCATCGGCAGGATTATACCTATCGAGATTTGACGTTTTTATCAATATCTCTGGGATAATCCGAATACCTGTGACAGAGGGATTATACGT
This sequence comes from Zanthoxylum bungeanum, assembly GCA_019454045.1. Classification (NCBI taxonomy): domain Eukaryota; kingdom Viridiplantae; phylum Streptophyta; class Magnoliopsida; order Sapindales; family Rutaceae; genus Zanthoxylum; species Zanthoxylum bungeanum. The sequence goes on from SKCR01046704.1 coordinate 730, forward strand.
ATGCGATGACCTCGACTTGCATGATTTAGCGAGTTTATCCGTAGTCGTCATAATTTACGGGTCGGTAGATTATGGACACGAAATTGGATTTTGTGATGGATATGCCTGAATCTAGAGAGTCTCACTAATGAAACATACTCGTAGAGCACTATGGCTACTTTTATAAATAATATTGATTATTTATTGATCGTTTAACGGTTAACGATAAATACACGCTTTAAGGGTTTTTCCAAATTTTTCCTAATTAATGTGTATTTGATTTAAATACTTGATTTTATTAAATCCACATTAATTAATTAATTTTCAAATAAAGTATTTGACATTTGTCACAAATATGTATTATGGAATATTTAATGTAAATATTATACATATATTTGGATATTTATATTTGTAATTATCTAATTATTTAATTGTTAAATAATTAGATTAATTAAATATAAATATCTTTTAACTTTAATATGGAAAACTTTAATTGGTACATTTGTGCATGTATTAATTAAAATGGTTGACAACTTGATTTTTGGCATTTTTAATATTGATTAAATTTGTAAAAATCAAAATTTCCATTTTGCCCTTGGTAAAGTCGTTATGTCTTATCTTTAAGCTTTGCGTTTTTTCTATTTTGCTTCACCTTTTGGATTCAAAATAGATTACAAAAAAAAAAGAGTTGAGAAAAAAAACCTAAGTGCTAAATGGGATTTGTGAAGAAAACCTTGAAAATTAAGGTGATTTCATACTTTTCTTTACTTGTAAATTATTTCTATGCCTTTAGACTTCAATATATGATGTTGCCATGTTTTTCTCTAATCTCTTGGGTTTGTAATAAGTTTGTTTGAAGCATGAATCAAATGTGTTAGCATGTGTATTTTGTAAAGGAAGCTTATTAAGTGTTATTAAGTTTACTTTTAGTTATTTGATAACTTGGTAGTCATTCTAGAGTTTCTTAGCCACTCATAAATGACCTAGAATTGTTCTTGAGTTGTTTCATGGTGGTGAGACTTGTTTGGTGTAGTAAGAATTGAATTAAAGTGTTGAATTTTATTAATTTGGTATTAATTGGCTAATTGGACAATTTTGAGAAATTAGGGTTCATAACCCTCTCCAAATTTGAGGCTTTTCATATATGTGTTAATTAATGATGTATATGTGGATGCTGGTTTTCGCCCGAGGTCCACAATCGAGAATTTTTAGTTGGGGGCGCTAGCGATCCTGCAAAACAAAGGTAGAGTGAGCGGGAGTACTGCCCACCGGTGTGGTGGGTGCCGGGGGCACTCCGACGCTCAAGTCAGTGATGGAGACGAGCCGAAAATAATGGAAAAGCAAGGCTAGAGATTACCTTGATACTCGTGATCTGCCGTAAGGGCAGTTGATGTGAGATACTGAAAGCTATGGAGAGAATATGATTGAACTATGAGAGTTCCTTCTCCCCTCCTCCCGGAATCATGTTCCTCTCCCTCCCATGATCTCGTCCTGTATGCCTTTATTGATTGTCTTTTTATTCCCTTCCGTTAGAACATGGTAACAGTCTACTTAATGAAGAGCCATTATTGCTTGCAGGTTGGAACGGATGGCTTGTGGGTGGCATTAATGAGCCTGGGCGTTACATGGCTCCTCCTTGAGCTTGGGCTTATGAATCTCTAGGCCACTATTCACTTTAATCATTGGGCTTCCTTCTGAGGTAGAAACTTGGGCCTTGAGTAAAAGGACAAAATTGCCCTTGGCCCAAATTTGGCCCGTACAGTTTGTCCCCTACTCTCTAAGTCAATGAGTCATTGGCTTGGAGAGTAGTTGATGCGTGTGTTGCTTGCGACGAGGCCATAGTATGTAGGCGTACTCGAGCGTTTGATGCTGCCTATTGATTGAGCCAAATGAATGTTTAAGTTATGAACTCGATTCTAAAGGAGTTATTTGGGGAAATGCCCAATCGATCGAACCAGATGATGGTCGGTACAATGAATTTGACTCTACCAGAGCCATTGGGGAAGTACCCAATCGACCGAACCAGATGATGGTCAGGATAATGAACTTGATTCTATTAGAACCATTGGGGAAGCACCCAATTAATTGGACCAGTTAAAGCTCAGGTCATAAGTCACACGACATGTCTGTTCCATGTCTACAACTTGACTCGCCACGAGTCCATGGGGGATGTCCCCGGTCGACTGAACCAGATGAAGGTTCTGGATATAAGTCACACGACATGTGTTAATCCATGTCTACAACTTGACTCGACATGAGTCCATAGGGGATGTCCCCGGTCGACTGAACCAGAAGAAGGTTCAGGATATAAGTCATACAACATGTTTTAATCCATGTCTACAACTTGACTCGACATGAGTCCATAGGGGATGTCCCCGGTCGACTGAACCAGAAGAAGGTTCAGGATATAAGTCATACGACATGTGTTAATCCATGTCTACAACTTGACTCGACATGAGTCCATAGGGGATGTCCCCGGTCGACTGAACCAGAAGAAGGTTCAGGATATAAGTCATACGACATGTGTTAATCCATGTCTACAACTTGACTCGCCACGAGTCCATGGGGGATGTCCCCGGTCGACTGAACTTGATGAGTCCAGGAAGATATAAGTCATACGACATGTGTAATCCATGTCTACAACTTTGACTCGACGTGAGTCTATGGGGGATGTCCCCGGTCGACTGGACTTGATGAGTCCAGGAAGATATAAGTCATACGACATGTGTAATCCATGTCTACAACTTTGACTCGACATGAGTCTGGGGAATGACCCCGGTCGACTGGAATTGATGAGTCCAGGAAGATATAAGTCATACGACATGTGTAATCCATGTCTACAACTTTGACTCGATATGAGTCTGTGGGGGATGTCCCCGGTCGACTGGACTTGGTGAGGCCAGGAAGGTCTCCATACTACTGGTCAAGTACCAGGGGAGTCTTCAAATTCGCTTAGATCAGATGAAGGTCATGTACTGAACTCGACTATCCATGGGGGATGTCCCCAGTCGACTGAACCGGGTGATGGTCAGGACAACCTCCATATTACTGGTCAAGGATCAGGGGAGTCTAAGCAAGTTTTCATTCTTCTACTCACGAAGAAGGTACATCGTAGTCTGCACTCCATATGACCCGATGAGGGTCCGAGAAAGTTTACACACTTCACAATACCTGAAGAAGGTACATGAGTCTACACACTCCATTATACTCGATGAAAGTACATGTGAATCTCCATTATACTAGACCTGTTGTAGGTCTACGAGTTTTTTTTTTTAAAGCACTTATAGTATCATCTCACATGGACCCACTCGACATACATGAGATGATAATACATATTGTTCATTCGATCCCCAAACAACAAGCTGGATGGCCATCAACCCATGGTACACGAAAAGCTTGCCATCTCATTCTCATACGACACGAAAGGTCCAATCATTCAATCTTTATCAGATCTTAAGTTGTTTGGAATAAGGGAGGAATTCTATTCGACGATCATTTGTGTTATGTCAAAGAAGTTGTCGGTTCAATTCCCCACAACGTTTGGTTTTACTTGTCTTCGGCCAGCAGGATTTGAAACGTATATATGACTTTACATGAGTGGGCCGTCTCTTATGATGGGCCTAATATGTGCTCAGGAGGTCAGGTAAGTGACTATTTATTATGACATATGCATTGGGTCTATTGGCACTCGTGCATTTGGTCGTATGTTGATGGATGTGAGTCGGCTGGTGGCTGTTGAGTTAAGGCCGATCTTGTGGGCTAGACTTCGGCTGTCGTTGCTGCCTGTGAGCTCGCGTCGCATGCTCATTTAGGCGACTCGGCTAGAAGATACTCACGTACTGGATTCATTCATGTTGGTTGGAATACATTCACGTTACTAGATTCTCGTCCTTTGGCTGGAGGGATGCATGTTGGAAGACATTCTCGTTTGTTGCATGCACGTCGGCTGGAACCATGCAAGTTGAATGGAGGCCATGTAAGTTGGCTGGATGATATCCATGACAGTCGTATGCACGTCGACTGAACCATGCATGTTATTGGATTCACGTTCGTCGGCTGGATGATACTCCCTTTACTGGATTCATGCACATCGGCTGAGCGCATACATGTTGGTTGGGTGCGCGTACGTCGACTGGATGCATGTAAGTAGGTTGGAAGTGTGAACGTTAAAAGAAACAAAGGTCAAGCGAACAGTGCCCCAGTGGCTTAACGTCATGAGCAGCCTCCACAATGCACCACTCAGGAGTAAACTTAAAAGTTGAGCTTATAGAGCTTGATAAATTTATTCCACCATTGAAGCCATTCTTCTCGGTTCCGTTGGACCTTTCGACCAGACCAGAGCTCCAGTTATGGACTGCTCACTCCTCATCCTGTCGATTCTTTCTAGAATGATAGCCAGATGAGATTTTCCTTCTTCTTTGGCAAAGGTCGGCCACACCTGCTTCTTAAGATCAGGATTGTCTTCAATTATTACTGGTTTTTCATGTTACTGGAGACATATACGTCGATTGGAAGCATGTCTGATGGCTGAAGCATGCATGGTTCGACACTTTCTACGTGAAGAATTGTAGTTTGGGTTTACCCCGATTACATACGGGTGTTTATTCCTCAGTGTATGTCGATGGGGGCCAAGGTCTTTTGTAGTTTCTTCTTGATCTTGGCTTATAATGATCGATGTGGGATTTGGTTTAGCATTCGCACGTGATTTGTGTGCTTTTGCATAATTCTGCTTTGCGGGCTTACCTTGTCTCATGGGCTGAGTTCTTTGTTTTATTGGGCTTTTGTTTCGGTCTGTGGGATTGAGCCTATCTTAGGGAAGTTTGTTGGACGATATGACCTCAGGCAGCTAGATGCCAATAAATTCAATTGCCAAGACCAACTCAACTATCAATTTTCAAGGGCAAAAATCTCTTCTAACCAAGGGGGAGGTCCACCTCCGACTTTAATCAGGGCTGAGGTGCCATGGTCGGCTAGAATGGGAACATTAGGTTTGTTGATGTAGTTATGAGAATACCGAAGTGAACCCTCTTCCTCATGTGTGGTATGAACCTTTTAACGAATCTTCACAAGTGTTAATTGGAGCACCCTCATTGAGCCATGTCTACATCATTGCAATGTCAAATGAGATAGTATATTCATGATGTGTCTTCATTTGGAGCATTTCCCTTAAGCCGAGACTATATCTTTAAAGTGTCGAGTGATGTTTCTTCCTCTAGGTAGCAGCTTTTCCTTGTCGTGTGGGATGGAACCTCAACCATCTAGTTAGGACTTCATCCATCTCATGTCAAATGAGATCTCGAACAAGTGATAAGCCTCACATGTAGAGTGTCGAATGGAATTTCAAGCAAATGACAAGCCTTATATATAATAATGACAATTGGGTCATCTTCTAATACACTGATGTCGAGTGAGACATCCCTAACAAGTCCCATGCCTCATTGCAAATGTCGACTGTGATTCCCTTATCAATTTTCAGGTTGTAAATTGTAGTGTCGACTGGGACACCATAGCAAGTCTCATACTATAAATTGTGGTACCAACTATGACATCTATCATAAGTCACAAGCTACTTATTGATGTCGACTGGGACACCCATAAACATTTTCAAGCTATATAATGCAGTATCGACTGGGACATCTATAACAAGTCCCATACTATAACACCTATTATAAGTCACATGCCTCACTAACGTCGACTGGGACATTACTAAAAGGTGCAAGACATACCTGGTAATGTTAACCACGATGTCCATGCCAAGTCTTTATTCGGGTACGTCGACTGGAACACCGTCTTCATGCCAAGTACTTGTTTCTTATAGAAATCCATAAGAGACAACCCAATCATGTAGTATGGAGCTGAAGACAATCCATGCATTCTAAGGAAGATGACCATTGTAGGACACAGGACCTGGGCGACGCCGTTCCTAGGCTCGCGGCCTAGTTGGGAAGGATTACATAACATGGAGTCGCCACCCGGTATGAACCGGGACAAAGATTTAAGGCCACACTCACCCCTCGCAAGGGAAGACCTCAAACCGTTGGGTTCGGAATGGTCCCTTACTTATGTCACTTGTAATGAAAGGATTCATGTAATAATTTAACTAAGCTTAAGTAACACTTACTTCCAAGAGTATCATGCTTCTAAATTCTCATATGCAAAGTAAAACTTATGTGTACATTTTTACATATATCTCATATTTAAAATTGCATGTTTAACATATATCAAGATATCATCGAACATACAACTTTACACATCACATTCAGGAAAACACAAGCACATACATTGACCATACAAGCATATGAATTGTAATACATTGACACATTTTCATAAGAAAGATCAACCAATAGGCAATTATGCATGAATATAATAAGACAGACTCAGTTCAGTGTGTGCACGTTCGTGTAGCGTTCGTAAACGCGTTCGAACGGAAATGAAACAGAATGCTCACGTTCGAGTAGCGTTCGTAAACGCGTTCGAACGGAAATGAAACAGAATGCTCACGTTCGAGTAGCGTTTGTTAACGCGTTCGAACGGAAATGAAACAGAATGCTCACGTTCGTATGGCGTTTGTTAACACGTTCGAACGGAAATGAGACCTGATGCATGATAAGGCAAAATGTATGCGCGTTCGAGTTGCGTTTGTGAACGCGTTCGAACGGACACGGACCTGATGCATGAAATGGGATGCAATACATAAACAGAAAATAAAGGGGCGCGGCGAAGCACTGCCGTAAAGGTGGCCTTTTGGGGCTCTTGATCTCTCAAGGAGAGGACCTTTAGACCAACGTACTAAGCCCATGCGCGTCACGTTACACATACAAAAATAGAACCAATCCTATCAACCAAGTATGTCCGATTGAACACATCTTACATCCAATCTGAACACACATCAACTGGCGCAGCAAAGCATCGTGGTAACGGGTTTGAACCCCTCCCCATAAGGGATCTTTCATTCCGCTTACTAAGCCCATGCGCTTGATTGATCCATGCATAAAAGATAAACTTAATAATATCAAACTAAGTATGCCCGATTGAACGTATCTTGCATCCAACCGAACACATCAACCGGCGCGGCGAAGTAGTGTCACAAAGGTGGCCTTTTCGGCTCTTGGTCTCCCAAATGGAGGACCTTTGGACTAACTCACTAAGCCCATGCGCTCGATTGAATCATACATAAATAAGCAACATATTGAATTCAAGTAAAGAAAACTAAATAAACAAAAAGCAACACAACGAGAGAGAGATGGTGCCATTTACTCAAGCGGTACGTGGAGTTGTGGCCCGAGTACAGATCATATTACCGTCCATTCGGAATCGGCTATGAAATTTATGTCCGGGTTTCCATCCGATATACCGCGAGAGTTGACACATCTCTCATTCATCCAATACCCACAACATGCATCCATAAACGACTCTCATGCGAATAGAATTCAATAAATAATAAAAAGAACGAATATAAGCTAATGAAAATGTACCCTCAGGTCTAACCTTTTAAATCACCTCTCGGATGTACGGTACACGATCGTCGGAAGGGTGGATGCTCCGCAACTCTCCCGGTTCACTGGTTCACTGTTCTCGTTCGTTGTCTTTACTGTTTTGAGTCCGTTTTGCTACTGTTTCCTTGTGGTTTCGCTGCCGTCTCCTCTTTATCTTTTGCTTCCTTTTTTTCTTGGGTGTGTTCTTCCTGTAATTTTTATGTGTGTTGTGTATGAGCTAGGGACTAGGTAGCTAGGGTTGAGAAGGTTGGTGAATGGTTCTTTTTATAGGCAAAGGGTTGGGCTTGACAAGGAAAGAGATTTGGCTAATTAAAGAGGGATTTGATTTGGTTTGGTTAAGGGAAGTCAAAGATTGAGGGGGGACAAATCTTGGCTAGATAGGGAAGGTTGAATATTTGATTGGCTTGGATTAGGAATACAATATTTTAAGTTTGGGAAAATCTTATTAGATTGGGAATATAATAGTTGATTGATTTTAATTAGGCATGATTATTTTGATTTAGTATGTGATTTGTTTAATTTAGGCATGATTTTAGTTTAAGTTGGTAATTGTTTATTTTATGTTTGGTATATGTTTTATTTAATCATTTAATTAATTTAATTATTATATTATTTAGTTAATGTTTTAATTAATATTTATTTATTTAAATTGGGATGTGTTTTATGGGCTTTGGGGGGCTAATTGGGCTGGATGTGAGGCTAGCAGCAAAACCAGAATTACTGACACCGTTCGAACGCTTCCTCGAACGCGGCACGAACGCCCGCAATCTGTTTGACGTTCGAACGTAAACACGAACGTAGCACGAACGAAAACAGTGAACCTTGTTTATTCTGAATTTCCCCTTCCGATGTCCGTTTCCCGTGACCTCCGTGACTTAAAAGGTAGTGTCTCCAAAATGAGACTCATCATAGGGACTCATGTGTAAAAATGCAGTGCCTACAGTCGCCCCCACTTTGATGGGACTTGTGTAATGTGCAACAGTGACAATCCTATCAAAGTTATGCAATGCATTTCTACTTACCTGGTTCGCCAGCTGCCACTTGACTTACCATGTGTTGAGTTGCTTTGATTTGGTGGTGAGGTGCTGCGACCCTTGGTTCATTCTCGAACCGTGCTTCCATTCTTGGAGTGCCATTCTCGGCCTGTTCCTTCCTGAACTGTATTGAGATGAGGCTTTATTCCTCCCGAGCTTTATTCCCGAACCCGAACTGTTAAGATGAGGCTTTATTCCTCCGAGCTTTATTCCCGAACTGCTGACTGTGTAGAGATAGGGCTTTATTCCATGATTGTTTGGACTGTGGGCTTTATTCCCGAACTGTATTGAGATGAGGCTATATTCCCCTGTACTTTGTTCCCGAACTGTTGCGATGAGGCTTTATTCCTCCCGAGCTTTATTCTCGAACTGTTGAGATGAGGCTTTATTCCTCCCGAGCTTTATTCCCGAACTGTTGAGATGAGGCTCTATTCCTCCCGAGCTTTATTCCCGAACTATACCGACATGAGGCTTTCTTCCCCTTGAGCTTTGTTCTCAAACTATACTGATATAAGGCTTTTATTCCCTTGGGCTTTGTTCCCGAACTGTGTTGATATGAGGCTTTATTCCCCTGGGCTTTGTTCCCGAACTGTACTGACATGAGGCTTTCTTCCCCTTGAGCTTTGTTCTCAAACTTATACTGATATGAGGCTTTCTTCCCCGGGCTTTGTTCCCGAATTGTGTTGATATGAGGCTTTATTCCCCTGGGCTTCGTTCCCGAACTGTACTGACATGAGGCTTTCTTCCCCTTGAGCTTTGTTCTCAAACTTATACTGATATGAGGCTTTCTTCCCCTGGGCTTTGTTCCCGAACTGTGTTATATGAGGCTTTATTCCCCTGGGCTTCGTTCCCGAACTGTACTGACATGAGGCTTTCTTCCCCTTGAGCTTTGTTCTCAAACTTATACTGATATGAGGCTTTCTTCCCCTGGGCTTTGTTCCCGAACTGTGTTGATATGAGGCTTTATTCCCCTGAACTGATATGGGCCTCGCCCCAAGACTGATACTGATATGGGCCTCGCCCCCAGACTGATACTGATATGGGCTTCGCCCCAAGACTGATACTGATATGGGCCTCGCCCCCAGACTGATACAGTATTGTCGATGTTCCTGATTGATTTGTCTTTTGACGCTTTCTTTTTTCTTTTGAAACCTGTTATTACAAAATAGAACAAACACAAAAAGGATGCAAATATGTTACGTGTATGCATGCATGCATGATTGGGCTTCCTATCCCGTTGGGCTAGGTCTTCTGCCAGTACTCTTGGTGGCTGCTTGGTCTTTTGACAAGTCTGTCCTCTTCCCTAACCAACGGGTATCTATGATGGCTTTCAGGAAAAAAGGGGTTAACATGGTGCATGTATGCATGAGGTGCATGTGATGCATGATATGCATGCGATACAAGAAATATATCAACTCATTAAAATTTTCACACAAATTGGCTCATCATCATTTTAGAAGTTTTTGGGCCAACTGTCATAGGAGTGAACCCGTCCCAGTTTAAATGGCCCAACGAGTTCATGTCTTATGGCAAAGAGCCCAACTAAATCCAAATGATAAAATTCCGAACACAATCATAAAATGGCCCATTGTTATTTAGACGCCTTTTGGCCCAATCGTCATAAGATGTGTCCTTGTCCCAGTTTAAATGGCCCAACAAGCCCATATCCCATGATAAATGGTCCAAATGGATCCAAACAACGATGTTCCCAAACACAAGCATACAAGGAAGATATTATGAACATAAAATAATAGCTTCTACACGTGTGGCCCACCATCATTTCAGAAGCTTTGGGCCTAATTGTCAGAAGATACGAACCTGCCCCAGTTTAAATGGCCCAACAAGTTCGCATTTTTGACAAGAGTCCAATTCATCCAAATGATAATGGTCCACAAGCACATATTCAAGGAAATAATTGTTACTTTAGCCAACCCGGTCTATGGGTGGGTTAGTAAGAGTATAGACAAAGGCTCTCACCGGCGAAGGATAGCCCACAACTAGGTCTCCCCACTCTAGGGTTCAAGCGACCAAGTGAGCGTATCCCTTTTTATACACTAAGGTACGTGCCAATGAGCTATGGTGTGTGACGGACAGTCAAATGGATTTCCCGTTGTAGATCCCCCAGAGGGAAGGTGGAGCGAGGCTCACTTAAATACCCAAGCCTCTTAGGCTCTTATCGCTTGTTGTTAGAATAAACCGAGTCATCCAAATTAGTCCATCACAAAGGCTACGAGTAGATGGCCATATAGGTGCCTTCACAGCTTTTCCTTCTAGAAAGGTAGTAAGTGAAGGAAGACACCAAACCATTACCTAGCCTCAAAGTGCCCCTTGTGTAACCCTCACTTATCCACTATAGGCATGGCCAATTAAAAAACATAAATCCACTCATTACAAGACAATATTTCGGGGCCAATTCTCTATCCCCAGTGGAGTCGCCAGACTGTGGGACACAGGACCTGGCGACGCCGTTCCTAGGCTCGCGGCCTAGTTGGTAAGGATTACATAACATGGAGTCGCCACCCGGTGTGAACCGGGACAAAGATTTAAGGCCGCACTCACCCCTCGCAAGGGAAGACCTCAAAACCGTTGGGTTCGGAATGGTCCCCTTACTTATGTCACTTGTAATGAAAGGATTCATGTAATAATTTAACTAAGCTTAAGTAACACTTACTTCCAAGAGTATCATGCTTCTAAATTCTCATAATGCAAAGTAAAACTTATGTGTACATTTTTACATATATCTCATATTTAAAATTGCATGTTTAACATATATCAAGATAGCATCGAACAACAACTTTACACATCACATTCAGGAAAACACAAGCACATACATTGACCATACAAGCATATGAATTGTAATACATTGACCATTTGCATAAGAAAGATCAACAATAGGCAATTATGCATGAATATAATAAGACAGACTCAGTTCAGGTTGTGCACGTTCGTGTAGCGTTCGTAAACGCGTTCGAACGGAAATGAAACAGAATGCTCACGTTCGAGTAGCGTTCGTAGACGCGTTCGAACGGAAATGAACAGAATGCTCACGTTCGAGTAGCGTTTGTTAACGCGTTCGAACGGAAATGAAACATGAATGCTCACGTTCGTATGGCGTTTGTTAAAACGTTCGAACGGAAATGAGACCTGATGCATGATAAGGCAAAATGTATGCGCGTTCGAGTTGCGTTTGTGAACGCGTTCGAACGGACACGGACCTGATGCATGAAATGGGATGCAATACATAAACAGACGAATAAAGGGGCGCGGCGAAGCACTGCCGTAAAGGTGGGCCTTTTGGGGCTCTTGATCTCTCAAGGAGAGGACCTTTAGACCAACGTACTAAGCCCATGCGCGTCACGTTACACATACAAAAATAGAACCAATCCTATCAAACCAAGTATGTCCGATTGAACATCTTACATCCAATCTGAAACACACATCAACCGGCGCGGCAAGCAATCGTGGTAACGGGTTTGAACCCCTCCCCATAAGGGATCTTTCATTCCGCTTACTAAGCCCATGCGCTTGATTGATCCATGCATAAAGATAAACTTAATAATATCAAACTAAGTATGCCCGATTGAACGTATCTTGCATCCAACCGAACACACATCAACCGGCGCGGCGAAGTAGTGTCACAAAGGTGGCCTTTTTCGGCTCTGGTCTCCCAATGGAGGACCTTTGGACTAACTCACTAAGCCCATGCGCTCGATTGAATCATACATAAATAAGCAACATATTGAATTCAAGTAAAGAAAACTAAATAAACAAAAAGCAACACAACGGAGAGAGATGGTGCCATTTACTCAAGCGGTACGTGGAGTTGTGGCCCGAGTACAGATCATATTACCGTCCATTCGGAATCGGCTATGAAATTTATGTCCGGGTTTCCATCCGATACCGCGAGAGTTGACACACAACTCTCATTCATCCAATACCCACAACATGCATCCATAAACGACTCTCATGCGAATAGAATTCAATAATAATAATAAAAGAACGAATATAAGCTAATGAAAATGTACCCTCAGGTCTAACCTTTTAAATCACCTCTCGGATGTATGGTACACGATCGTCGGAAGGGTGGATGCTCCGCAACTCTCCCGGTTCACTGGTTCACTGTTCTCGTTCGTTGTCTTTACTGTTTTGAGTCCGTTTTGCTACTGTTTCCTTGTGGTTTCGCTGCCGTCTCCTCTTTATCTTTTGCTTCCTTTTTTTCTTGGGTGTGTTCTTCCTGTAATTTTTATGTGTGTTGTGTATGAGCTAGGGACTAGGTAGCTAGGGTTGAGAAGGTTGGTGAATGGTTCTTTTTATAGGCAAAGGGTTGGGCTTGACAAGGAAAGAGATTTGGCTAATTAAAGAGGGATTTGATTTGGTTTGGTTAGGGAAGTCAAAGATTGAGGGGGGACAAATCTTGGCTAGATAGGGAAGGTTGAATATTTGATTGGCTTGGATTAGGAATACAATATTTTAAGTTTGGGAATAATCTTATTAGATTGGGAATATAATTAGTTGATTGATTTTAATTAGGCATGATTATATTTTGATTTAGTATGTGATTTGTTTAATTTAGGCATGATTTTAGTTTAAGTTGGTAATTGTTTATTTTATGTTTGGTATATGTTTTATTTAATCATTTAATTAATTTAATTATTATATTATTTAGTTAATGTTTTAATTAATATTTATTTATTTAAATTGGGATGTGTTTTATGGGCTTTGGGGGGCTAATTGGGCTGGATGTGAGGCTAGCAGCAAAACCAGAATTACTGACACCGTTCGAACGCTTCCTCGAACGCGGCACGAACGCCCGCAATCTGTTTGACGTTCGAACGTAAACACGAACGTAGCACGAACGAAAACAGTGAACCTTGTTTATTCTGAATTTCCCCTTCCGATGTCCGTTTCCCGTGACCTCCGTGACTTAAAAGGTAGTGTCTCCAAAATGAGACTCATCATAGGGACTCATGTGTAAAAATGCAGTGCCTACAGTCGCCCCCACTTTGATGGGACTTGTGTAATGTGCAACAGTGACAATCCTATCAAAGTTATGCAATGCATTTCTACTTACCTGGTTCGCCAGCTGCCACTTGACTTACCATGTGTTGAGTTGCTTTGATTTGGTGGTGAGGTGCTGCGACCCTTGGTTCATTCTCGAACCGTGCTTCCATTCTTGGAGTGCCATTCTCGGCCTGTTCCTTCCTGAACTGTATTGAGATGAGGCTTTATTCCTCCCGAGCTTTATTCCCGAACTGTTAAGATGAGGCTTTATTCCTCCGAGCTTTATTCCCGAACTGCTGACTGTGTAGAGATAGGGCTTTATTCCATGATTGTTTGGACTGTGGGCTTTATTCCCGAACTGTATTGAGATGAGGCTATATTCCCCTGTACTTTGTTCCCGAATGTTGCGATGAGGCTTTATTCCTCCCGAGCTTTATTCTCGAACTGTTGAGATGAGGCTTTATTCCTCCCGAGCTTTATTCCCGAACTGTTGAGATGAGGCTCTATTCCTCCCGAGCTTTATTCCCGAACTATACCGACATGAGGCTTCTTCCCCTTGAGCTTTGTTCTCAAACTATACTGATATAAGGCTTTTATTCCCTTGGGCTTTGTTCCCGAACTGTGTTGATATGAGGCTTTATTCCCCTGGGCTTTGTTCCCGAACTGTACTGACATGAGGCTTTCTTCCCCTTGAGCTTTGTTCTCAAACTTATACTGATATGAGGCTTTCTTCCCCTGGGCTTTGTTCCCGAATTGTGTTGATATGAGGCTTTATTCCCCTGGGCTTCGTTCCCGAACTGTACTGACATGAGGCTTTCTTCCCCTTGAGCTTTGTTCTCAAACTTATACTGATATGAGGCTTTCTTCCCCTGGGCTTTGTTCCCGAACTGTGTTGATATGAGGCTTTATTCCCCTGGGCTTCGTTCCCGAACTGTACTGACATGAGGCTTTCTTCCCCTTGAGCTTTGTTCTCAAACTTATACTGATATGAGGCTTTCTTCCCCTGGGCTTTGTTCCCGAACTGTGTTGATATGAGGCTTTATTCCCCTGAACTGATATGGGCCTCGCCCCAAGACTGATACTGATATGGGCCTCGCCCCCAGACTGATACTGATATGGGCTTCGCCCCAAGACTGATACTGATATGGGCCTCGCCCCCAGACTGATACAGTATTGTCGATGTTCCTGATTGATTTGTCTTTTGACGCTTTCTTTTTTCTTTTGAAACCTGTTATTACAAAATAGAACAAACACAAAAAGGATGCAAATATGTTACGTGTATGCATGCATGCATGATTGGGCTTCCTATCCCGTTGGGCTAGGTCTTCTGCCAGTACTCTTGGTGGCTGCTTGGTCTTTTGACAAGTCTGTCCTCTTCCCTAACCAACGGGTATCTATGATGGCTTTCAGGAAAAAATGGGGTTAACATGGTGCATGTATGCATGAGGTGCATGTGATGCATGATATGCATGCGATACAAGAAATATATCAACTCATTAAAATTTTCACACAAATTGGCTCATCATCATTTTAGAAGTTTTTGGGCCAACTGTCATAGGAGTGAACCCGTCCCAGTTTAAATGGCCCAACGAGTTCATGTCTTATGGCAAAGAGCCCAACTAAATCCAAATGATAAAATTCCGAACACAATCATAAAATGGCCCATTGTTATTTAGACGCCTTTTGGCCCAATCGTCATAAGATGTGTCCTTGTCCCAGTTTAAATGGCCCAACAAGCCCATATCCCATGATAAATGGTCCAAATGGATCCAAACAACGATGTTCCCAAACACAAGCATACAAGGAAGATATTATGAACATAAAATAATAGCTTCTACCGTGTGGCCCACCATCATTTCAGAAGCTTTGGGCCTAATTGTCAGAAGATACGAACCTGCCCCAGTTTAAATGGCCCAACAAGTTCGCATTTTTGACAAAGAGTCCAATTCATCCAAATGATAATGGTCCACAAGCATATTCAAGGAAATAATTGTTACTTTAGCCAACCCGGTCTATGGGTGGGTTAGTAAGAGTATAGACAAAGGCTCTCACCGGCGAAGGATAGCCCACAACTAGGTCTCCCCCACTAGGGTTCAAGCGACCAAGTGAGCGTATCCCTTTTTATACACTAAGGTACGTGCCAATGAGCTATGGTGTGTGACGGACAGTCAAATGGATTTCCCGTTGTAGATCCCCCAGAGGAAGGTGGAGCGAGGCTCACTTAAATACCCAAGCCTCTTAGGCTCTTATCGCTTGTTGTTAGGAATAAACAACGAGTCATCCAAATTAGTCCATCACAAAGGCTACGAGTAGATGGCCATATAGGTGCCTTCACAGCTTTTCCTTCTAGAAAGGTAGTAAGTGAAGGAAGACACCAAACCATTACCTAGCCTCAAAGTGCCCTTGATTAAACCCTCACTTATCCACTATAGGCATGGCCAATTAAAACATAAATCCACTCATTACAAGACAATATTTCGGGGCCAATTCTCTATCCCCAGTGGAGTCGCCAGACTGTGGGACACAGGACCTGGGCGACGCCGTTCCTAGGCTCGCGGCCTAGTTGGTAAGGATTACATAACATGGAGTCGCCACCCGGTGTGAACCGGGACAAAGATTTAAGGCCGCACTCACCCCTCGCAAGGGAAGACCTCAAACCGTTGGGTTCGGAATGGTCCCCTTACTTATGTCACTTGTAATGAAAGGATTCATGTAATAATTTAACTAAGCTTAAGTAACACTTACTTCCAAGAGTATCATGCTTCTAAATTCTCATATGCAAAGTAAAACTTATGTGTACATTTTTACATATATCTCATATTTAAAATTGCATGTTTAACATATATCAAGATAGCATCGAACATACAACTTTACACATCACATTCAGGAAAACACAAGCACATACATTGACCATACAAGCATATGAATTGTAATACATTGACACATTTGCATAAGAAAGATCAACCAATAGGCAATTATGCATGAATATAATAAGACAGACTCAGTTCAGGTTGTGCACGTTCGTGTAGCGTTCGTAAACGCGTTCGAACGGAAATGAAACAGAATGCTCACGTTCGAGTAGCGTTCGTAGACGCGTTCGAACGGAAATGAAACAGAATGCTCACGTTCGAGTAGCGTTTGTTAACGCGTTCGAACGGAAATGAAACAGAATGCTCACGTTCGTATGGCGTTTGTTAACACGTTCGAACGGAAATGAGACCTGATGCATGATAAGGCAAAATGTATGCGCGTTCGAGTTGCGTTTGTGAACGCGTTCGAACGGACACGGACCTGATGCATGAAATGGGATGCAATACATAAACAGAAAATAAAGGGGCGCGGCGAAGCACTGCCGTAAAGGTGGCCTTTTGGGGCTCTTGATCTCTCAAGGAGAGGACCTTTAGACCAACGTACTAAGCCCATGCGCGTCACGTTACACATACAAAAATAGAACCAATCCTATCAACCAAGTATGTCCGATTGAACACATCTTACATCCAATCTGAACACACATCAACCGGCGCGGCAAAGCATCGTGGTAACGGGTTTGAACCCCTCCCCATAAGGGATCTTTCATTCCGCTTACTAAGCCCATGCGCTTGATTGATCCATGCATAAAAGATAAACTTAATAATATCAAACTAAGTATGCCCGATTGAACGTATCTTGCATCCAACCGAACACACATCAACCGGCGCGGCGAAGTAGTGTCACAAAGGTGGCCTTTTCGGCTCTTGGTCTCCCAAATGGAGGACCTTTGGACTAACTCACTAAGCCCATGCGCTCGATTGAATCATACATAAATAAGCAACATATTGAATTCAAGTAAGAAAACTAAATAAACAAAAAGCAACACAACGAGAGAGAGATGGTGCCATTTACTCAAGCGGTACGTGGAGTTGTGGCCCGAGTACAGATCATATTACCGTCCATTCGGAATCGGCTATGAAATTTATGTCCGGGTTTCCATCCGATATACCGCGAGAGTTGACACATCTCTCATTCATCCAATACCCACAACATGCATCCATAAACGACTCTCATGCGAATAGAATTCAATAATAATAATAAAAAGAACGAATATAAGCTAATGAAAATGTACCCTCAGGTCTAACCTTTTAAATCACCTCTCGGATGTATGGTACACGATCGTCGGAAGGGTGGATGCTCCGCAACTCTCCCGGTTCACTGGTTCACTGTTCTCGTTCGTTGTCTTTACTGTTTTGAGTCCGTTTTGCTACTGTTTCCTTGTGGTTTCGCTGCCGTCTCCTCTTTATCTTTTGCTTCCTTTTTTTCTTGGGTGTGTTCTTCCTGTAATTTTTATGTGTGTTGTGTATGAGCTAGGGACTAGGTAGCTAGGGTTGAGAAGGTTGGTGAATGGTTCTTTTTATAGGCAAAGGGTTGGGCTTGACAAGGAAAGAGATTTGGCTAATTAAAGAGGGATTTGATTTGGTTTGGTTAAGGGAAGTCAAAGATTGAGGGGGGACAAATCTTGGCTAGATAGGGAAGGTTGAATATTTGAATGGCTTGGATTAGGAATACAATATTTTAAGTTTGGGAATAATCTTATTAGATTGGGAATATAATTGGTTGATTGATTTTAATTAGGCATGATTATATTTTGATTTAGTATGTGATTTGTTTAATTTAGGCATGATTTTAGTTTAAGTTGGTAATTGTTTATTTTATGTTTGGTATATGTTTTATTTAATCATTTAATTAATTTAATTATTATATTATTTAGTTAATGTTTTAATTAATATTATTTATTTAAATTGGGATGTGTTTTATGGGCTTTGGGGGGCTAATTGGGCTGGATGTGAGGCTAGCAGCAAAACCAGAATTACCGACACCGTTCGAACGTTTCCTCGAACGCGGCACGAACGCCCGCAATCCGTTTGACATTCGAACGTAAACACGAACGTAGCACGAACGAAAACAGTGAACCTTGTTTATTCTGAATTTCCCCTTCCGATGTCCGTTTCCCGTGACCTCCGTGACTTAAAAGGTAGTGTCTCCAAAATGAGACTCATCATAGGGACTCATGTGTAAAAATGCAGTGCCTACAACCATCATTTCACATGTAGTAAGAGATTGATGACGATCAACCCATGGATCTTTATGTGTGAAAGAGTCGTAGATAGAGATGTCTTTGCTTGCTAAGAATCGCTAGGTTTTCCCCACAGACGGCGCCAAATTGTGGATGCTGGTTTTCGCCCGAGGTCCACAATCGAGAATTTGTAGTTGGGGGCGCTAGCGATCCTGCAAAACAAAGGTAGAGTGAGCGGGAGTACTGCCCACCGGTGTGGTGGGTGCCGGGGGCACTCCGACGCTCAAGTCAGTGATGGAGACGAGCCGAAAATAATGGAAAAGCAAGGCTAGAGATTACCTTGATACTCGTGATCTGCCGTAAGGGCAGTTGATGTGAGATACTGAAAGCTATGGAGAGAATATGATTGAACTATGAGAGTTCCTTCTCCCCTCCTCCCGGAATCCTGTTCCTCTCCCTCCCATGATCTCGTCCTGTATGCCTTTATTGATTGTCTTTTTATTCCCTTCCGTTAGAACATGGTAACAGTCTACTTAATGAAGAGCCATTATTGCTTGCAGGTTGGAACGGATGGCTTGTGGGTGGCATTAATGAGCCTGGGCGTTACATGGCTCCTCCTTGGGCTTGGGCTTATGAATCTCTAGGCCACTATTCACTTTAATCATTGGGCTTCCTTCTGAGGTAGAAACTTGGGCCTTGAGTAAAAGGACAAAATTGCCCTTGGCCCAAATTTGGCCCGTACAATATATATGATGCATATTAATTTTGGTGTTGATTGGAGTTGATCTTTAATGGTTTTGAATCAATTTGGACTAAAGTATAATTTTTGGAAACTTGAGGGACCTCTCGAAAATTTAGGAAAAATTATTTTCTTGAATTGTAATTTATATTTTCATGTATTAGACATTTATAAATCATTTTGTTAGTGATTTGGAATCACCTAATTATGTATTTGACAAATTAGGACTAAAATGATCAAAATGTAAAATTTTGGGGCATTTATGTAATTACTGAAAAACCTGAATTTTTTTTCCGAATTCTGTTTTTAATATAAATATTTGATGTACAAATCATTTTGGTTGTGATTGGAAATCACCTAAGCTTGTTTTGAACAACTTATGACTAAAATGATTAAAATGGAAAGTTTTTGGGTTATATGGTAATTTACTGAAATTATGATTTCTGGGTTAAGAATTTCTGTTTTTGAGTATTGAGTGATTAAAATAAATAAGTTTATTTTAATTACCCAAGAAAAATTAAAGAGATGGGAAAATTTGATTTTCCCGCATTCCGCTGCATAACTCGGGTATTTTGCCAAAAACCCTAACAAAATGGTATCAGAGCAGGTCTGAACCTCAACACATGATATGAATATGCCTTTAAATTTAATGTTTAATTTTGTCCTTACTTTATGCATGCTTCTATTTATTTAATTTGATTAAATTAAATACGTAACATCTTTGCGGAAAAATCCCTTTTTAATAAGGTTTTAAAGTGATATGTATTGGATGCATATTTCTTGGTCCGTATTATCAATAAGATTTATGGATGTCTGTTCTATGGCTGCATCCGAGAAAGTGCCAAAGTAGTGAGGGTGTAGTTGATAGAAATTTATCCATACCGGATGTATATGTGATACTAGATAAATTCAAGCGAAAGCGGAAATCCTGAACGTGCCAAAGTTGTCAGGACTACACAAGTATCTTGAAATTATCATTGAAAATTTTAGCCTTGATACTCCTCATTGTGAACGTGCCAAAGCTGTCATAACGAGAAACGATCATGACCAAAATTAGGAGTCACAGTGAGTGTGATTGACAATGAATTATCTACTTGTGAATATAAATAGGCGAGAACGTGCCAAAGCTGTGAGTCGAAATATATTCATGGGGTCCACTTCTCACTATGGAATTCAATTTAATTATTGGATTCCCATTTTCCGTTGGGGATTACGGTATTATGTAAAATAGTGGGAGGCTCTGTCTGGTTTAAAATTTCATAACTAAAGCAATGTGTAATGTTATGAAAATTACTGCTTATGTTTCCATTATTCTATTGTGTTGATAGAATTAAAGCTTCTAATCCACTGCATGTATATTATATGTATATGTTTTCTGACTTTCCTTATGGTTGCAGATTTCTAGAATAGGTTCTAGATTTAGAGTAGGCTTCGATATTGTTAGATTAGATAAAACCATCGGGAACTGCTGTTCCAATTTTCTAGGAAAATTAAGACAGTTAGTGACTTAGTTACTAAGTCACGATAGGTAATCTAAATAGATATCCATTTTAGGATATAATAACCTAGAGAGAATATTTTCTTTTGCAGAGAGAATATTTTCTTTTGCAGTAAGAATTGACGTGAATTAGTTCATGTCTCGAGATTCATGACTGGCATTAAGAAAACCCCATTAGGTATTTGTTTATCTGATAATGACATTTCTCAGCTTTAGTGACCTTTAGAGGTAATGTGTATGACACAGTTTACTAATCAATTATTTGTAATTGTTGTGAATAGTTGAAGGCAAATTATAAAGTTAAAGAAAGGAGATGTGTATGGGAAATATCAATTTTCACAATACGACAACTATATGTATTGTTTATCGGATCTCCCGTCTAGTTATTTAAAATATTGTTTAATGATTGTTTTGATATTTGATATCAGAATTTGTGACTATTGGATAGTTACTTGTTCTTTATAAACAGTTATTACATATTTAAAAAACGACTAGTAGTGTCATTGATGTAGAGATAAACATTAAGAAAAATATTCGATTAACTAAATAACTTAGAACAATGTTTTATGAGATTTTATTACATAAGCATTATATGCTTATTCTGTATAGGAAAAGGATGGCCTGATACGAGATCACACCACATATCCTTATCCATTTAATGAATATTGTAGTCAGAAAGTGATTAAATCTCATTTAACCAATGATCGTCATTGGACCATAGATTTATTAAACTAATACATTAGATGTATGTAGTTTCATGAATTAGAAATTACCTTAGATAGTTTTCTTTAATTCGTGACTTAGTTAATGAGTTGTCATGACTTAGTTACATGTTTCTAAAAGAACACATATTGAACGTCTTGAATGGTTCGAGAACTTTTAATATGTTTCTATTGAAACGATAAAATATTTTGACTGGTTCAAAGATATTCGATTTGAAGTTTGGAAAAACTATATCATTAAAATTCATCTTGACTCTTTGAATTGTTCAAAGATGTTTGATATGATCAAACATATGAATTTATGGAAAATTAGTTCAAGGTTATTCAATGAATATGATTCTTACTCAATATTATTCTTCTATGATTCCATCATGATGGAATTGGTCAGTGGGAGAAGTCGAATCTTATATGATTTAATTCGTTTGATATTGAGTGTTATCGAATTAGTTTCAATACTCTTGGGGATATGCTCCAATAACACTATTCATCCTTTTAATTAATGTTCCATTAGTTTCTACATTTACTTATTTGATATGTATAGGTAGAAAATTCAAATCTTGAAAAGTTTGAGATTTGAATCTTTCTTTTGTATAATAGTTATGTAATTGAAAAGTACTTGCGCCTTAGAGGTATGAGCAAAAGTTTATCATTTATTCTATTTAATAGAGTATTGTATTCTATTTGATAGAATATCTTTTATGTGATCCCGAGTAATAAAATTGTTGTATTACTTGGTGTATAACATTGGATGTTGACCATTATAGAAAAGACTTGACTTATTGAAGTCAAATATGAGAGTGATAAACTATAAATGGAACTGCATAATTAATAAGATGAAAAGACCCTGAGACAACTTCCATATAAGTCCAATAGGATGTTATAATCATTTACAAAGTATTTGATACTTAATGGTTCTGATGTTTTCTTATCGAAGAAAATTATCCTATAACTTATAGTGGGAGCGATATTTGATATCAATTTCAGAAGTTAGCATTGAACCATAGATCTAAGATTGTTCGTAACTTACTACGATCAAGTTTTGAACTTGATTAAGCTTTTGTTATGAATCGTTCATAAAATGTGTAAATTATTTGCGCAGCAAAAGAAAATTGAGCTTATTAAAGGTTTGATCTTTATACTATGACAGTGAGAAAAGTTATACTCAGCAATCTATTGTAGATTCTGAGGAAACTTTTCTCTAGTCGCATGAATTGAACAATTAAAGATCTGTTGGTTAATGTTGATATTAAACTATATATTTTGGCTAAAGAATGCAAAGTGGCGTTCTTGAATGGTTTTTTCGAATAAGAGATCCATTGTGATTTCTTTGTTTGAAGAGTTCATTCTAGAATGGCCCTGAAGTTTTTATTATGCTAAGATCACAGTTTGATATACTAGCTTATAGAGCCTATTATAGACTCAGATAAGCTTTCCGAAAATCTGTGTTTTCTAATTTTGATATCAGTCAGATTGTCTGATTTTATCAAAGTATAGAAAATACATATATATTAGTGGGGTTAGAGGGAGCGTACAAATTTCTCTCTAGTATTGTATATCCTAATAACGTTATCATTATTAATGTAATAATGATATGTATGAGGTAAATGGTTTACCTAAGTCTTCGTTTCTCCGTGAAAGCAGTGGGAGTAGTCTTTGTTATATTTGATATAAAGTTTTATATATGATATAAAACAAGAGACTTGTGAGATACTCCCATTAGTCGTGCATTCGATATGATCTAATAAGAGACACATCAAGACTAACTGTTTGACAGTTAGTATAACTGTTTGACAGTTAGTGTGTCTCGTGTATATAGTATTTATCTTTCGTAAAAGATGATTCCTTACTTGAAAGAGAAATTGATTAAAATGTCTAGTCAATCTTATGCATCATAGGATGATGGCATAATGAATACTATATTATGTGCGAATAAAGATATCAATTCAATAGTAATTGTTGCGAGCAATTTTGACATGCTACAGACCATAGGATGTGTCTGAAACATGTTCTTTGTTATCTTTGAGATATTAAGAATGAGTTTTTTATTCATGGAGAATATAGTCTGCAACCACGGGAGCCTGATTAGTTTTGAGCCTAATTATGATGATAGACGGTTTACGTCATAAAGAGTCAGAAAAGATATAGTGGGAGTGTCACGAATTATTCTACTGTGTAAGTATAATTAATTGTAACTTATGAAGTATTGACTTATGAAGTTACAAAGTGACCTTATAAATTAGAAGTTTTGATATTGGTGTTGTGCTTTCCGTTGTCTGCATAGTATTTTGGACTTGATCCTTAAATACTTGGACAATTATGTAGTTATAACACAATATTGATATAGCATCTGAATTACATTGATGTATAATTGAGGTTATACAAAAATATGAATGATGCTGTTTAAAGGAAACGTTTTGGGTTTGTTGGACAAACTCAATATGTTATTACGGACCAACTTGTTGTTGCCTACCTCTTGAGTGTTAGGTTAGCTCTTGAGGACCATGCGTATGTAATACATATTAAGATGTGTATATGATACCGTGGATTGTCACTAGAGTAAGTGGGAGAAACTATTAGGATTGGTGCTTGGAGTGCCAATCCGGATCGTATTTATGTTCTATCCATGAATACATATAATTTATTTTTCCATAATATTACTTATATATGGTAGTACTTCTTGCTTTGATATACATATTCGATCTAATTACGATTAGATTGAAAATAAATATGATTTAGTGATATGTATATATTAGACAAAGAATCGATAATATATAATGTAGTGCACAGTTGCAAAGTAGTTTTTAATTGACATTGGAAAGTGTCACTACTAGAAGTATATTATTAAATAAAGTTTCTGGTCAAGATTTACTAACACGAGTCGGTTAGTAAAATTCTCTAAGACCAGTACACGTCGTATATCGAGACTTGGTCTGATGGTTTATCCCAATGAACCATGAGTCTGGGGAGACTCGTATAGACGTGTAGGTGTTTATATTAGATAAATACTAAACGACTCACCGAAGATTTCCTAATAGATGGTACACCAACGTCAATAGGAAATTAGGAATCTTCTCGGGTAGAGTGAGCATAGTGGTCATTCGACTTGAGATACCACTGCGGATGTATGAGGTATCCTCCACACTTTGATGGCAGTCACATCACCGATCTATTTAGATCGGATCTCCGCCTGTTCGTTGGGTATGGACTGATCCTCAGGATATCATGTGTGTATCAAGATAGGATCTGTCAGTTCTGTGTTCAGAGCATAGGTATTCAATGTGCAATTAGCAATCTGTTAAATCCATGGGCATGTGGTACACTGTAGAAGTAAGTTCTAAGTGTTATTAAGAGATTGCTAATAGAATCGTCGACGGGATTATACCTATAGAGTTTTGACGTTTTTATCTATATCTTTGGGACAATCTGAATACCTGTGATGGAGGGATTATACGTATGCGATGACCTCGACCTGTATCATTCATCGAGTTTATCTGTGGTTGTCATAATTTACGGGTGGGTAGATTATGGACACGAAATTGGATTTTGTGACGGATATGTCTGAATCTAGAGAGTCTCACTAATGAAACATACTCGTAGAGCACTATGGCTACTTTTATAAATAATATTGATTATTTATAGATCGTTTAACGGTTAAACGATAAATACATGCTTTAAGGGTTTTTATTTTTACTTTTTCCTAATTAATGTGTATTTGATTTAAATACTTAATTTTATTAAATTCACATTAATTAATTAATTGTCAAATAAAGTATTTGACACTTGTCACAAATATATGTATTATGGAATATTTAATATAAATATTATACATATATTTGGATATTTATCTTTGTAATTATCAAATTATTTAATTGTTAAATAATTAGATTAATTAAATATAAATATCTTTTAACTTTAATATGGCAAAATGTAATTGGTACATTTGTGCATGTATTAATTAAAATGGTTGACAACTTGATTTTTGGAAATTTTAATATTGATTAAATTTGTAAAAATTAAAATTCCCATTTTGCCCTTGGTAAAGTTGGTCATGCCCTATCTTTAAGCTTTGAGTTTTTTCTTTTTTTCTTCACTTTTTGGCTTCAAAATAGATTACAAAAAAAAAAGAGTTGAGAAAAAAAAACCCAAGTGCTAAAGGGGATTTGTGAAGAAAACCTTGAAAATTAAGGTAATTTCATTCTTTTCTTTACTTGAAAATTATTTCTATGCCTTTAGACTTCAACATATGATGTTGCTATGTTTTTCTCTATTCTCTTGGGTTTGTAATAAGTTTGTTTGAAGCATGAATCAAAGGTGTTAGCATGTGTATTTTGTAAAGGAAGCTTATTAAGTGTTATTAAGCTTACTTTTGGTTATTTGATAACTTGGTAGCCATTATAGAGTTGTTTAGCCGCTCATAAATGACCTAGAATTGTTCTTGAGTTGTTTCATGGTGGTGAGACTTGTTTGGTGTAGTAATGATTGAATTAAAGTGTTGAATTTTTTTTAATTTGGTGTTAATTGGCCAATTGGACAATTTTGAGAAATTATGGTTCATAACCCTCTCCAAATTTGGGGCTTTTCATATATGTGTTAATTAATTATGTATATATGATGCATATTAATTTTGGTGTTGATTGGACTTGATCTTTAATGATTTTGAACCAATTTGGACTAAAGTACAATTCTTGGAAACTTGAGGGACCTCTCGGCAATTTAGGAAAACTTATTTTCTTGAATTGTAATTTGTATTTTCCTGTATTAGACATGTATAAATTATTTTGGTAGTGATTTGGAATCACCTAATTATGTATCTGACAAATTATGACTAAAATGATCAAAATGTAAAGTTTTGGGGCATTTATGTAATTACTGAAAAATATGGAAAAATTTTCAGAATTCGTTTTTTAATATATATATTTGATGTACAAATCATTTTGGTTGTGATTGGAAATCACCTAATGTTGTTTTGAACAACTTAGGACTAAAATGATTAAAATGGAAAGTTTTTGGGTTATATGGTAATTACTGAAATTATGATTTTTGGTTTAAAAATTTCTGTTTTAGATGGAAAATTTAAGTTTCCTGTATTCTGCTGCATAACCTAGGTATTTTGCCCAAAACCCTAAGGAATTACTCACTGTGGCTGTTAAGAATGAGTCACCACCTACAGTTTGATAATCGAAGGCTATGACATCAGTGGCTGTCAGTCTTTTCAACTGTGGCATGGTTTAATGTCTTCTATCATGGGTCCACTATCTCCAGAGAGAGATTGTTCTTCCTCCCCATTGAAATTTCATTACCAATTTCTTGTAATCCATAATGACTGGGCCTAAGGTTTCTAGCCACTGAATTCCAAGTACCAAGTTAGTTATCTGAATGGGTAATATAAAGAAGTCCATAAGAAATTTTTATTGCTGTACGGTGAGTGGTAGAGAAGGGGTTATGTTGTTGCACTTGAGAGTCTCCCAATTACTTATCACCACCTCAAAAGCCTTTGTTGCTATTGCTGAGAGCCCTAGATAAGATAAGATCATTTGCTGGATAAAGTTGTGGGTACTCCCACAATCTATGAGTATCTTGACTGGTTTGCCATTGATAGATCCTTCTAACTTCAATATTTTTGGGCAAGGTATCGTAACTTATTTCCAATCGTTTGCTGCCCATCACAGCCTCTTCTCCAGTTATCATCATTAACAACATCTTTGCTTTACACTTATGGCCAAGATGAAATTGTCACAAAACAATCAGTGAATGCTATAATTTTATTGAAGATATTGTATAAATAATAACAATACCAATACAGAATTGAAAATTCTAATGATTGTAATGAAAAATAACAACAAACAGAATTGAAACTTACAGTGCAAGTAATTCAATTAACAAATTCACTGACTTGACTTGAAGCAGAATTTCATCCCTTGGCGAATCTACTAGATGTTGTTTTGTATTTCGTTTTTTTCAAAGATCAGAAACAATGTTCTATATATATAGTGATAGTTGGGAACAGTTGATGATGATATGGTGTGACACCTTCTCAGTTTGATTGAAGGGTTGTATCCTCCTTATTTGAACATGCCAACCATACATCCAAACCCAAGCCAAAGCCCAAGCCCAAGCCTTATAACTCCAATTTAATATAAGTGTGCAAAATCCACTTATAAACTTTCTATATTCCCTTTACATTTCCAATATGGGATTACTATCACTATTTGATATACAAACTCTTACAGAAACTTCTCATCACAGTTGTAACACATACCATTATCTCTCATTCTTTGCATTTCAGCATTGGTCAAATTTTCACAGACCATTCATTGGTACTGTTTGTTTCCATTTTATGGCCAGACTCAACACTAGCGACCATATTAGGAGTTACAGCAGGGAAGGATCCCTTATTGTTTCTATATGGAGCATCTAGTTCTTTAAGCTTTTCTTCTTGTAACTAAGCTAAATCCACAGCCTCAACAAAAGTAAGGGGTCTTAAAGCCATGACCTCTCTTATGATATTTGTTTTAAGCTATAGACAAAACTATTTATCAAACAAGCTCCAGTTATTCTAGTTACCTTATTGGAGGGGTACTTCAAATTCTCGAGTGTATGCTCTAACTGAAGTAGTATGAGATAACTTGAACAGAACTCTTTCATGGTTCTCAAACACAAAATCCCTATATCGTGTGGATACTACTACCAGAAAGGGCTCTCATGACCTAACTGCCCATTCTTCTTCATCCATGTGAACCACCATAGAGCTTCCCCTTCCCAATGATAAGCAGCAATAGTCAATAGAAATATTTTGCTCATTAGGAGTGGGGCATGTATCAAACAAGTATTCTATCTTCATTTTCCACCGATCTACGTCTCGTCCCTCAAATCTTGGGACCTCAAGCCTGTAATTATTGTATTGAACTGATCCACTCGTTGATTCTCGACCCAAATGACCTTGTCCCATCTCCATTCTTGCCGAGAGATTTCGCAATAAATACCATATTTCTTGAACTGCTTCAGCTATTGAGGTGATTTTCTGGACATGCTCATCCCTCTATTGCTGTAGAGCTATGGCTTGTTCCTTCGGTTATTGCTGCAGGGCTGCAATTTGTGAGCTCATGTCACCATTTTCTTTCCCATGAGCTCTAAATGATTTATTCGAGTTAAAGCTAACAAAAAAACTCCTAATTTTTATAAACAAAGTTTGTGAGTATTTATAGCTAAGTTGAATTACTAGATTCTGTTTACAGATAACTGCTTCTAACCACCTGCTAACCAACTAACTACTTTTGGCGCTAAAATACTAACATCTTGTCTAATAAACTTTGGCGCTATTTTTCAAATCCTTATCAAACTTTTCAAATCTAACAAACTAAGCATCAGTTATGAAATCCTGATATTTCCTTGGCTCGACTTTGATCCTATGCGGCTTAAGATTGTTGTGTCCTTGCTGGTGCTGATGTGTCTGTGTCTGACGTGGCTGCTGATGTCTAACAAAAGAGTGACCTTACACTTTCTAACTAGTATCCCAACTATTATAAATTATTAGCGTGGCTCGTTTTTTTACTCGTGTTGAGTAAAATATAAATATTATCTTTTATAATAATAAAAATTTGTTGATAAATCTAATTATAAATATGATTTTTATAATTTAAATGAAAGAAAAATATTATGTAGTATTTTAAGAAGAAAAATATTGAACTTTTATATATATTAGCGTGAGACTACTCTTTGTACGAGTTTGAGTAAAATTTAAATATTATTTTCTTATAATAATAAAAGATTTAAGGAGGAATTTAATTATGAATATGATTTTTATGTTTTAAAATAAAAGACAAAACATATGTGCCGCTTTAAAAAAATAAATAAAATCTTTTATTGCGTTTTAGGAAGAAAAGCATTGATTTTTTTTTTTTTTTTATATATAAAGATAATCTCAACTAAAATGAGCAGAGAGATCCATCCATTAAATGATAGAATTGAGTAATTAATAATTGTTACAATCTCATGGTTATCTTATTTAATTAGTATTCATCTCATTTTCTATGTATTACTATAAATATTTACAGTATTTAATGAATAAATCAATTTGTAATAAGAGATCAAAGAAAATAATAAAAAATAGGGACATTATCTTTGATCTACCTTAAGTTAGGTAAAATCTAGAAATATAATAACATTTTTGATTTTATCATTTTTTTCCGTCCGACACTACAAGAAAATTGACTTTTAATGGCGAAAATTTTCATCACTAAAAGTTGTAATTTCGCCACTAAAACTATTAGTGGCGAAATTATATTTCTCCACTGTTTCGTCACTAAAAGTGCATCACGAAATTATAGAACTGTTGTCGAAACATATCATCTGAAACTGATTCGATGCGATTTCAGTCTTTTCTTCATATCTTCAACACCCTGAGGTTAAGTTTTTTTAAAAAAAAAAGTACAACCAAACTACTTTACTTTGCAATCTTAAAATTTGGTATCAACTCACTTTTCTCTGTAAAGTTGTCATTGGAGTTGATACTGCAACTGCTCAATTCAAAGCCTTTTGATCTGTATAATATAAATGTAAATTCCGCAATAATAGTGTTATAAGCATCACAAATCTGTTTAATTAAAAAACAAGTACATGTGACTCAAATTGCTCTCCACATATATGAGACATATTCTTGTGCGCCCTTCACCACAATATTACATATCAAGCAAGTGTATAACTCCTACAAATATGACCATCAAATATGACCATCAAATATGTTTTAAAGAAATTTTCGTCATTTTGTTAATCAAAACATAACTTACAATATCACATTGAGTTGGACCAACATCATTTTAGATTGATTTCTTATCATCAACAGGCTTTCAAGAAGATGAACCAAACTGTAAATTTATTGAGCAAATATTTCAAAACACAAGAATGTAGAAATAGCTTTGTATAAATATCTTATTACTTACTGGTGGATAATGACTCTCCCACGAAGAGGCTAACTCTTCTTTCACCAACCGTTGCAACTCTTTCTTCATTTCAATGCGTAGCTCCTCACGCAACTTGGCCTCTATCTCTGCACTAAATCTAACTCGAAGTTCAACCTCTTTTTTTAGATTAAAGTTAACAACTTTCTCCTCAACTTCAGATTGAATTCGAGTAGTTATCTCTTCATTCGTCATACTATGATGATTTTATTGCCCTTCATGATTTACACTTTTGAAAGATAGATGACCTTCTCCCCTGATCTATGCCTAAGAATAATTGTGAAAATATTTTGGGTTGTAAGTGTGTCAACTTCATTGCATTGCAATTTTGTTTCATGCAATTCCCATAACTTTTGATAAGCTTCTTCGGCCTCTTTATCCACCCAACTGCCATCCTTTTTCTTTTTTTCGCTTGCAAAAAGTTTAACATATTCTGTTGGTTTTGCAGTGTTTTTTATAGTACTTGTCTTGCTTCTCTATGAGTTGGATAATAGAATGTAAAATACAATAAAAAATATCAATAGAAAGAAATAAAATAACACACCTACTGACTAATAAAATTTTACCATTTCGTGTAGAATTCTTGCAATAAACTTGGTACCCACGCAAACAAGCATCTTTTATTTTTTTTCTGATTGGTAGAATTCACTTCATTGATATGCTGCATTGGAAATTTTATATTAATAACATGTGAGGAAAATAAAAATCCAATTCTCAGAAATACAGAAGTAGAAATAAAAAAAAACATGAGAAATCCAGTTTCTGAAACATGAGAAATCCAGCTTCTGCCACAATTTCTGGGTTGGTGCCGCTGCGAAAACCCAATTTCGGGTTTCTGCAGCGGCAGAAACCTGAAACTGGGTTTCTGCCACGGCCGAAGCCCAGAAACTGCGGCAAACTCTAGGTTTCTGTCGTGGCAGAAACCTAGTTTCAGGTTTCTACAGTGGCAGAAACCCATAGAATTGGGTTTCTGTAGCAGCAGAAACTGGAATTCTCTAGTATTGCTCCAAGATTTCCCTTAAATGCTCTTTATAATCAACTTACTCTGAACTTTTGTGTTCCCCAATATTGCTCCACCAACCATTTCCACTCATTATAATCAACTCCATGGGGACAATGACTTAAACGCTCATTGTCAGTTTTGTATTTCAAATAATAATCTCTCCTTAATCCAAATCGCCAACTTCGATACCTCTTCATCAAAACCCTTCAAACAGCACGCTCCACATTAGCACTCTTAGGAAGCACAAACATTTCCTATCTTTTATAGTTTTATGATTAATCCACTCTCTATTCATCGTGAAACACCTTATTTGGCTTCCTTTGTAATATCCTAATTTGAATTCACCAAAACATGCAATATCAGATATGGATTATAACAATAAAAACCAAACAAATGTACATAACAAGAAAGACATATCTTCTCAGCTACAATACTTTTTCCAACTATAGATCCAGAGAATGTGCTAGCTCTGAAAGAAAAAAAACCATTTCATATGTCTTTGAGTTACTTGAGGCTTAAGTTCTAAAGCCAAACGAGACAAAAGCATTGAGTAAAACCCTAAAAAGAAAATTTAATAATGAAATATGAAAACTAAAATAAAGAACTAGGCGTTGTGAATATTAATTTATTTACAGTTTAGGATATGTTCGCAGCTGCAGAAACCCAGAATTTGCCGCCACCCCCCAAGGTACATCTTGCGCCTATGGACCGCTATAACTATCCAAGAAGACCCTCAAAACAGGAAGGATAAACAAACCAAACCCAGCCGCAGCTGCGAAACCCAGTTATATATACAAGTTAATATTATATTTATATAATATTGTTATTTTTCGTTTAATTATTATATACATTGGTTCAACTAATCTTATTTGTTACCCTCTTCCAAAGTCAAAATATTAAAAGGCATGCAATTCACATGGTGTGATTATACTATGCATTTTTATCTCCATTGATTTAGTGAAAAATCACTTTTTATAGCACAATATCGAATCGGTCACTGCAAGGATAGACATTTTAAGTGACATCTTCCACTCCATAAGCAAAAAGTAAAGACAATGAAATATTCCAAACTGGACATACAGAGAAAAAAGCATTGAAAGAACTTCCAAAGAAGCTACAGTAATAGTGCCAAAAAAAAGGAAGCAGCATCAGGAAAATCTAATAGTAATAAAAACAATAAGAAATTAAATTCATCAATTGATCAACAAATGGGAAAACATACACAGTTCATAGAGCTCCAATGGAAATCGGTGCTCCTCTCTTGATCACACTACAAGAAAATTGACATCAATACCCAGTTGCAAATCTCTCAATAAAATCAACAACTCAAATTCCAACATCAAAAACTCTAATCTTGCAATGACTAAAATCAGAGTTGAAATAGGTTAGGATTTCGTTTAGGAAAGCAGAGGCTTCAACGAGCCTTCGCCGTCGATTTAAGAGTTGAAATGAGCTAGGGTTTCGTTCTGATGAAGAAAAATGGAGGATTAGGTTTCTTGGTAGGGGAAGAAGCTTATTTTTTGGGTCAATAGAAAGCCCATATGAAACAAAAATAAGCATGATTACTCACTTTGTCACTTGGATCCATCACTTTTACTAGGTTTTTGAAGAATTTAAGACAAATCCAGATGAAAAAAACTAGGAAACAGAGGTGGACTTTGAATCTAAATGGAAACTAATCACTCTAGCCAATGATCTGAAATGAAGGTTTTGAAGCTTTTTTGGCTATGGCTAAAATTGAAATGAACGAAAGAGAGGGTGATGAAGCTGTGAACGAAAGAGTTGGATGATGAAGCTAAGAAGTGCGCGCAGTGTAGTGAAAATTAAAGAAAATTTTATTTTGGTAAATGAGGAGGCCGCGAAAATAGGGACGCTAATATGTAATATCCATTAGTGGGGAAAAAATTTCCCCACTACAAATATTTTTTTCACCATTATAATAAATTTTTAGTGGCGAAATTCAATTTTACCACTTAGTGAAATTCATTTCCTCAATAAATTTTCACCACTAAAAGTCAATTTTCTTATAGTACGATATTGTAAAAGTATGTATTTCTCCACACGAAGTTACAAAAGTGCATCATATTTTACTAAAAAACGTGTAAATAATTTATTAATTTTTCATCTTAAAATGTGGAAATTGACACATTATTTTAAACTTTGAGTGGAAAAAATGATAAAGTCAAAAATAATATAATATTTTCGGACTTTCACTTAATTTATGGTAGACGAGATAATGTCCTTAAAAAATAATATTAGATTCATTTTAGGAACTCATACCTCCCAAATATTGTACTTTAATCCCAAAACAACTATCAAGTTGCCATAATAATCTATATTATTTTATTCATTATATATTGTAAATATTACAAAAAAGAGACGAATATGAACATATGAACATTACAAAAAAAAAAAGATGAATATGACCCTCCATTGGGGAGGGTCCCCAAAGACCTCACCCCCTTGGAGATTTCTGTCATCCCTAATTATATGAACACTCGCAATGACAATATTGAAATAATACTTGAGGAATATAGTATTATTCAAAAGTAAAAATAAACTATATTCTAATTCTCTTTACTCTTGACCTAAAAAAAAGGGTTTTGTATATTCTAAATATGTATTAATGCTGTTAATTGTTACAGTCTAAAGTGACCTGTAAAACAATGCTTAAGGAGGAAGATTACAATTGATTAATTGTTGTTGTTTTTTTGGTCAAATACAACCTATCAAATGTGCTGATAATAATATTTCAATAACAATAGTGTCTATCAAATCCAATAGCCAGATTTTGGAAAATAAATAATTCTATTGTTAGAAAAAGTTTAACCCATTTGTTTTTAAAGGTGATTTTAGGTAGGGGTGGCCGGCGGTTCGGTTCCACCGGTTAATTCCGATTCGGTTCCGGTTCCACACTAAATGTGGAACCGGAACCGGACCGTTCGGTTCCGGTTCCGATTTCATTCGTTTTTTTAAATAAAAAATTGAGATTAATAAAATAAAATAATTTAAAATTATGTATTTGAATTTATATAATGAACTTACATTACATAATTACAAATAAAATTCTTATCATTTTTCATTTTTATTAAAAATTAAATTAAAAAACGGTTTGGAACCGTTTGGAACCAATGGACCCGTCCGGTTCCAACCGGTTCGGTTCCGGTTCCGAACCGGAACCATAATCGGGTCTAATTTTAGGGGATATAAAATTGTATTTAAAGACAAACAATTAGTTTTAACAAACAAATCTATCACTTTAATTTTACAAAAGATCCCATAATTATTTTTTATGTGTTAAATATAAGATTCAACAATATTCGAATTTAATTTTTTCACACATAAATTTATTATTTTATATTTAGATTTAAAGATTTTGCGTGGATTTATTTATGACATGATTAATTAATTATTCATTCACTGAAGTTGGTTATTTCAAGAGAATTACTTGGGGTGTGCACAGGTTTCGGATAGATTCAGAACCACTTAGAACCAAACCGAAAATTAGATTTCGAAATCGGAACTGATTATTTTAGGGTAGGTTCCGGTTCTGAAAATGTAGAACAAAAAAAATAATTTCCGATTTTGATTTTATACTTTAATGAATCAAAATCTACCTATATAATCGAAAATTAGAATCAATTCTAGAACCGAACCGAAACCGGAAACTGTTTACACTTTAAGCTTCCATTGGCATTGTTATTATGATAATTAATAAACCAATTTTTAGACTGAACTTTACATTTTATTATTATAATAATATATTATAAACCAATACTTATAAAATGTCACTAAATTTTAATCACGAATAATTATAAAGACATAAGTAATAAAAAAATTATGAAAATCTTGACAAAACTCAATACAACACTAATCTATATTCGGAACTGATTTTATTTATATTTGGTCATTGACTCAACGAGGGAAAAACCAAAACTGCATTTAAAGAAACGAATTAGGATAATTTCCTTATTTTTTCCTTTCATTGTCTTTTTTATTATTCTAATGCTATTATTTAATGACATGTGATATACAACTCAATTATAATCATAAGATTTTTTTTTTTTTTTTTTTATGCAACATATCAGTGTTAAATTTTTTTTAAAAAAATATTAAATTATATATATTATTTATTAATTTATTGATGATATCACCCCATTCATACCTTCCTTCTATATGATAGCATAATCAATGATAAAAAATAGATAAAAATAAGGAGAAAAACCATATCCTAATAAAAGTATAAAACTCCGGAAAATAAATAACCATTGTGAAACTGCCCGTTACAGTATCCTACTTTCCTTACACACAACAGAGCAAAAATGGAGAAGAAACCACCACCACCACCACCACCACCACCACCATCATCACCATCATCGTCACCAAAACCCAAACCAGTCCCTTCCGATGTAATCTACGACATTTTCACAAAACTCCCCGTAAAATCACTAATGCGATTCCGTTGCGTCTCCAAAGTTTGCTCCTCATACATATCTACCCCATCATTTGCAAAACTTCACGCACTTCATTTCCCAGTAAAACCTACGGGCCTCCTCATAACCTGCCCCGCCAGGCTCCAATCCGCTCAGAATTTTTTCTCCGTCCACTTCGACGGCGGCCTCGCCCTCCCTCTCATGACCATCCCACCTCGCTTCTCCCGTTACTCCACTCATTCCGTTAACGGCCTCATCTGCATGGACTTCGGCCTTTACGCCACAATATGTAACCCCAGCACTCGACAAATCTTTAATCTCCCGTTTGTAATTAGCTCACCAACGTCTCCCTCCGCAAACTCGACTTACTTTTGCGTCAACTCATTTGGGTTCGATCCTGTCTGTAAAACGTATAAAGTTTTGAACGCTTGGGCTGTGCCTGGAAAAGACCCAGCTGCTGAGTACAGAGTTTTTCAACTGGGGACAAATTCCTGGCGCTCGCTTAACGGGGGCCCGGATTATTATCCTCAGCGGGGGAGCATTTGTATTGACGGGATTTTGTACTTTCGGAGCTGGGTTTCGACTCACACGGACCAAGGAACGGTTCTTGTTGCGTTTGATTTGCACGGAGAGAGTTTCCGGGTCATTAAAATCCATCAACCTGCATTGGTTCGGGGAAAAGAGTCGGAGTTGATAGTGTTTTCGGGGCGACCCGCAGTAGCTAATCATCTACTTGTTGAAGATAATAATAGTATAAGGATCTGGGTGTTGGATGAAAGTACTGAAAATGAACGTTGGGTCGAGATTACGATGCCGATACCGGAAACTTATCTTTGCGATGAGTATCTTGATGAGGAAATGGATTATTTTGTCGACGGTATTAATAATGGTGATACTGATGAGCTATTACTGGTGCCGCAGAGGCTGTCCAAATCTGTTTATGTGATTTATTTTGATGTGGTGAATAGAAGTATGAGGAGAGCTGAAATATTTGGACTGCCTGAGTATAGGCTTAGTGATTTATCTTCTAATACTATTAGGTTTACCAATTATGAAGAAAATATCATGCCATTTACATAATTGTATAAGCTTAATTTCCCTTTCAGTTGCCCTTGTAGTTTGTGCCTTGCCAGTCTCAGTGGTCTCGTGTAGTTAGTTTTTTTGTTGGTGTGAAAGAGAAGGAAGGTCTACATAGAATTTTATTATTATTAATTTTTTTTTTTTATGTTGTATTTGAATTATTGTTAAAGTATTAATCTTTCAAATGTTTGGAATTTAGAAAATGCTCGACTAACTGTTAAAAAAAAATAAAATTTGAGCCTGGGTTTATTTTAGGAACAATAGAAAAATCTCGAATTTCGATCGAGATTTGGATTATCTTATATCTTGTAATTTATTTATTTTTTTGGATATTAGCCAAAATGGGCTTACACGTGCGGTACACGCACGCGTGCAACGCACTCACAGACCGCTTCATCAAGAAGCTGTCAGCACAGCCCTACGCAGCAAAAAGCAATTATCATCTTTCATTTTATATTGCTGCTGAATTCAAAATCAATACATGTCTTTTGACTTTTCAACTTTAAGAAAGAAAAGCAATAATTTGCTTTAAAGACAAATTCATTTATGCGAAAAGCAATTTTGATTTTCTCTCATGATTTCCTCATCAATTCAGTATTTGCTTCATCCCCTATTTTAGATCCAGACTCATTTTCACCGTATTTCAGTTTTATACAAAACCCAAAATTCATACATCTGAATTAATAATTAATCCAATAAACTTATGTGCTTAAAAATAGATCAATTATTAACAATCATCAACATATCAAAATAATATGGATCTAACAAAAAATCCATCCGAAAAATTCATCAGATTTTTCTTCAACTTTATGAAAAATCTATAGATTCTAAGATTGTGTTCCTGAAGCTCTGATACCACATGTTAGAATTTATTTACAACATGATCTTTAACACAATAGCTTAGAATACAATTAAATGAATTAATCGGATGATCCATTGAGCGTACCTGATTTAGAATCCATATCTGCAGCGGAAATTTGTATAGATCTGTTGATAAGTTGCACTGAGGAGATCACCATATACTCATCACTTCTTGATGGTGAGAAACTTACTTGACCTGATTAAGCTTCCTTTATGCCTTAATATTATTAAAGCTTTAAACTTCTCTTGATTTTGCTCACGGCAAAATTGCTAGCTCTCAACCTTTCTTTTATTTTTCTTTATAGCAAATGTTTGCTGTGAAGCATTAAGGCTTCTTTTATCCTAATGCTTTACATCAAATCAAAGATTAAATAAAAGAAAGGTAATTATGCATAAGTTTATTCTTATGTTTATCATAATCACTATTAATGAGAGAGACATAAAACTTAATAATTAAAGGAAGCTTATTGAGTAAGCTATTATAGGAGAGTGAGGGTGAGACCTTAGCTCACTAATTTATGGAGTGTAATGGGCTCACCCATCAAAAGCCCATAACAAATTCAGAGCCCGCTCTAATATCCACACATTAAATAATAGAGTGCAGCCCACTTTATTAGATCAGATAATTTGGCTTCACAGTTTCTATTACAAAACCAATTTTCTTAGCGCTTTATATTAAAACATGTATCACAATTAATATAAGCCTATAATTAGAGTAAAATATTCTAACAGAATCGATACTAAACTCTGTGGAGTTTTTTTTTTTTTTTTTTTTAATTATTATTATTTTAACATCAAATCCTCCCAATTAGATTGGATACCAGCAGATACCCGCATTTGCAAGAAAAAATTGTCATCCGTATTCCAAAATCTATGTTAATAGGTTAAAACTCAAAACTTTTTTTCCATCGTAAGAAATTTAAGGGTGATTTTGGAGATGAGACAGTTATTTTGAAAGTACATAGATATCATTTAATAATAAATTACATTCTAGTATATCATGTAATGATTTGAATTTTAGCCAAAAATTAGGTAGTTAGAAAAAAATCACACATTATTTTAATCATCAATATAATTAGTGATTGTCAAAACAAATATAGACATGTAGCAGCCTTTTTCTTTTTCGATGGATATCTATAAAAAGAAAATTAACATAGTATCTTATCAAAATGAGTAATGATATACTTACTAACAGTCTTACTCACATTTATCCAAACTCTCTCACTGTAGCTACAGTGATCTACAATAATTCACTGTAGCTACAGTGAGAGAGTTGGGATAAATGTGAGTAAGAGTGTGAGTAAGTTTATCATTTTTATATCAAAATGAGTAATGATATACTTACTAACACTTTTACTCACACTTATCTCAACTCTCTCACTGTAGCTACAGTGATGTGTTCCAAATGAAGTGTGATATAGTATTGAATTGAGATATATTGAATATTAAAGCAAAATTAAGAAATAAGTGAGATCCAAGTGAGTTTCACATTATTTAAATTCTGATAATTGATTTAATATTCAACATAAACTCAATTAAATGCTAAACTATGATCCTTTAAAAATTGGTTTTTATAAAATGTGATTATTATTCATCTATAATTATCCTTTAATTCATGCATGAGTGGTGGTCTGTTCTAGTCAAAGCGTCCCATAAAATTAGAAAAATCATACTTATATATATATTTTTGTCTTTTTTCTCCCTAGGTTATAGGGGTGGCAATTTGGGTCAGGATTCGTTTATTCGTTCGATTCGATTCGGTTTAAAGCGAATACGGGTTTGAAAAAATGGATTCGTTTAATAAATGGGTCAATTCGATTCGATTCGTTTATTAAACGAATCGAATACGAATTTAAGTTTATTGATTCGTTTATTCGTTTAGGATTCGTTTTATTATTTTTATATTAGTTCTTGTTAATTTTCAATTAAGATTCAAGAAATTATAGCTAATTATCATAGAAAAATTAATATTTTCGATATTTGGTGAGATATTTTTAGTAAATATATTAATTACATATTTCATATGTATATATTTATGAAGAATTAATGTGAATCAAGTGTGGTAAATTATTTTATTAAATAATATAATTGACTAAACGAATAAACGAATATTTGTATTCGATTCGTTTAATAAACGAATCGAATACGAATCCATCACATTTTGATTCGATTCGTTGATTCGTTTTGCCACCCCTACTAGGTTATGCCATGTGACACTAGGAAAAAGGGGACAAAAATTGAATTGGAACCCAATTAAATACCCATCTTCATTACAGAAAAGTTAATAATGTCAATTGGTAGTTTGAACAATTATTGGTGAGTGGGAAAATAATTTTGCTACAGCTTCATTAAAGAATTTATATTTAAAAAAGCTCATTC
Organism: Zanthoxylum bungeanum; assembly: GCA_019454045.1. Classification (NCBI taxonomy): domain Eukaryota; kingdom Viridiplantae; phylum Streptophyta; class Magnoliopsida; order Sapindales; family Rutaceae; genus Zanthoxylum; species Zanthoxylum bungeanum. The sequence continues at coordinate 40,962 of SKCR01046704.1, forward strand.
ACCACCAACAACAAAAACCCTCTACATTCAAGCGTACGAGGCGATATCCAGTCTCTATTTTGAGCCACAATTGAATGTCCTTCTTTAATTTGAAAGAGAAACTCAAACGTGAGAGGCTGTTTTGAGTCTCTATTTGGATCCCCAATTAAATTACCTTCTTTAATGTGGGTGAGTTCAGAAATATAAATGATTTTTTTTTTTTTTGTTTGATTCAAATTATTTTTCTCCCTAACAAATCACGCTATCTCCACGTTTCTTTAAACAATTTATATATTATGAACGTAAACATCATAACTACCAGATTGCTCTGCCTCATGTGATCTTATTTACTAATTTCCTCCATTTCCAGATAAAAAAACACTTATTGAATATGTTAAATTTCAACAGTTTAAAATTTGTTATCTAAAATATGCTATCAAACGAAATTAACATGCATCGATCAAATAATTGTATATTAACATATCAAAATTGAACATAAATCATAACACAGAAAAACCTGGAAAATGTAGAAGATGACGACGAAACTAAGATCCAAGTCGAGTTGCTTCTATCCTTAAGAACTTATTAGCCCCGCCTCGGTGCTCTACGGATAGTTTTGGGGCTAACGTTCTCCCAGGATTACTTGGACACTTCTTATAGAAGCAGCACTCCTTTCACAAGATCTTGAATAATGACAAACAGTGGAAACTCTCTTTTCCTTAAATGACTCTCTAAGACAATGGATGAAACTTATGATTTTCTGGATGTCCAAATGATCTCAAGGCCTATTAATTTATAGGCATGAAATGGTGCCTTTGAGGGCACCCTTTGGTTTGGGGTGTAACCCTCCTAAGGGTTATTCCTATTCCCTTATGCCCTTTGAGGCATAGAGTCTCATCCTTTCAATTTAGAGGACATGTCCCTACATATTTGTGTCTTTTCTATAAGGCACAACTCAAAGGACATGACCCTCCTACACTCATACTATATATTTAGAAAATTTACAACAATCCCCCACAATTCTCTAAATATTAATGCAAACACTTAAGAGAGTTTCCGTGAAATAAAGCTGTATCGAAATAGGTAGCTTTCGCCTTGAACCTTTCCTAGTGAATGATAATCGGATTTACTTGGCAAACCAGTGACCCATAATCTTGAATTGTTCTGCCATTGGTGTAAACCAGACAATTGACAACACACAGCTTTACTTCGACCATCTCCCTTTCTACGGTTGTGTTCATTTCGGCCATGAACATCGGTCCTGGATTCATCAAGTACTTTAGAGAATTTAGCCTTTAAGAACTCCCATGGAAGCGGCCCCACTTATTACTTGAAATATGTGATCTACTATAAATAGGTAATTTGTTTTAACCCCCATTAGGACTCTTCTCCTAATATAATGATCATTAAAAGCCTTAACTTATCATAGTCTTGACAGACAGATATCTGCGTCATTACAGGAATGAGAAAGAGTATAAAACTCTACAGTGCTTGTTTTGAATTGCACAAAGTTTTAGTTGTCCCTTTTGAACTTATATCTTGGGATCTCCAGTCAGCTAGGTTGGGTTTCCACAGTGACAATTCTTAATTTATAGACTTCAAGTTCATTCTCCTCGATGACTTCTCAACTTGCTCTCTAGGTAAACCTTTAGTAAGTGGATCTGCTAGGTTTTCCTTCGATTTGACATAATCTATCGAAATTATGCCACTTGAGAGCAGTTGTTGTATGGTATTATATCTGTGACGTATGTGTCGAGACTTACCATTATACATTATATTTTGGGCTCTCCCAATAGCCGATTGATTATCACAATATATGCTTATCGCTGTCACTGGTTTGGGCCAATTTGGAATATCCTCTAGGAAATTTTGAATCTATTCTGATTCTTCCGCTGTTTTGTCTAATGCTATGAATTATGATTCCATAGTAGAACAGACAATACATGTCTGCCTCGAGGATTTCCATGACACGGCTGCACCACCAAGTGTGAAAATAAATCCACTCGTAGATTTGAAATCCACTGTATCAGATATCCAGTTAGCATTGTTGTATCCCTCTACAACAACATGATATCTTGTATAATGCAAACCATATTTTGAAGTTTTTCTCATATACCTCAAAACTGTTACTATGGCTTTCCAGTGGTTATGTCTTGGATTGCTCGTATATCTGCTAAGCCTGTTTACAGCTTGAGAGATATCGGGTCATATGCAATTTGTGAGATACATCAGACTTCCGATGATTCTCTAATTGCGATACGCTTGAGCCAGTATTCTTTGATAAATGAAGAGTTAGGTCTACATGAGTTCTAGCCACATTTAGATCTCATTTATTATATTTCTCAAGTATCTTCTCAACATAGTGAGTCTGAGATAATATATACCCATTTGATGTTCTGGAAATCTTAATTCCTAAGATCACATCAGCTACTCATAAATCTTTCATATCAAATTTGTTGGTCAATACTTTCTTGGTAGATTGAATTATCTCATGATTACTACCATTTATCAGCATATCGTTTACATAGAGACACACAATGACATATCTTTTTTGAGTTGATTTAGTGTATAAACACTTATCACACTCATTGATTTTGAACCCACTTGACAACATCTCTTTGTCAAACTTTTCATGCCATTGTTTAGGTGCTTGTTTTAATCCGTATAAGGATTTTACAAGTTTGCACACTTTCTGTTCTTGTCCAGAAACATTGAAACCTTCTGGTTGTTCCATGTAAATCTCTTCATCCAGTTCACCATTTAGGAATGTCATATTTACATCCATTTGATGTATTTCAAGACCAAATATAGCTGTTATGGCTATGAGCATTCTTATTGACGTGATACGAGTCACTGGTGAATTGGTATCAAAGTAATCAATGCCTTATTTTTGTCTATAACCTTTTATGACAAGTCTTTCCTTGTACTTATCTATTGATCCATTCGGTTTCATCTTCCGTTTGAATATCCATTTGTAGCCCAGTGGCTTACAACCTGGAGGAAGATCAACCAACTCTCAAGCATAGTTTTGTAGGATGGAATCAATCTCATTATTGATAGCCTATTTCCATAAAGGTACCTCTGACGAAGACATTTCTTATTTATACCTTTGAGGCTCATTTTCTAACAGGTATGTCAGAAAATCGGGTCAAAATGACTTAGAAGTTCTAGCTCTTTTGCTACGTCTAGGTTCAATTTTCTCAACATTTTCATGTTGATCCGATTCTTGGTCAACCTGAGCCAATAGTTCTTTTGAGAGACTTGGTTCTTTGTCTTTCCTTACAAGGAAATGTCTCTTCAAAGAATGTAGCATTCCTTGACTCAATTATCATATTTGGATTGATGTCAAGAATTTCTGACTTATGTACCAAGATCGATACGCACTACTGTAGTGAGCATATACAATGAATATACAATCAACAGTGTTGGGTCCTATTCTAACCTTCTTAGGTTTAGGAACCATCACTTTGGCGAGACACCCCCACACTACCATGTATTTATAGGAAGGTACATGACCTTTCCACAATTCATATGGTGTCTTGTCCAATCTTCTGTGAGGTAGCTTGTTCAGAACGTAGTTGGAGGAAAGCAAGGCTTCCCCCACAAGTTCTAGGGTAAACAAGAGTTTGTCAACATGGCATTCATCATTTCCTTCAACGTTCAATTTTTGCGTTCAACAATCCCGTTTTGTTGAGGCGAATAAAGAGCAGTAGTTTCGTGAATAATTCCATGATTGGAACAATATTGACCAAATGGTGACATTTATTCACCTCATCTATCACTCATGATTCTTTTGATTTTCTTGTCAAGTTGATTTTCAACTTCGTTTTTATAGTGTACAAAGCTCTCAATAGCTTCATCCTTGCTCCTCAGCAAATACACATAACATAATCTTGTGCTTTCATCGATAAAAGTGACAAAGTACTTTTTATCGCCTTTTGTTTGCACAATATTCATATCACACACATCGAAGTGTACAAGTTCCAAGGGTTCAGAACTTCGTTCTATGGAATGAAATGATGTTCTATGTATTTTTATTTAACACATGCCTCACATTTATGTTGATTATCAATTATAGATTTAGGTATGAGGTCCACGTTAATTAATTTACGCATTGTATCATAATTAACATGTCTTAACCTCTCATGCCACACATTTTATGACTCAATAATATAAGCGGAAGATGTAGCTTTATTATTAGTACCGTGTCGATTGACAATCATTATATTGAACTTGAAAAAGCCTTCAGTGAGGTATCATTTTCCTACATAGACATCGTTCTTGGTCAGTACAAATTTATCGAAAATAAATACAAGCTTAAAATCATTCTTGCTAAGGAATGAACCCGAAACCAAGTTCTTTCGAATATCGGGAACATGTAAGATATTCTTTAATGTAAGCTCTTTCCCAGATGACATCTTCAGAACCACTGTGCCTTGTCCAAACACTCTAGAGGTAAAATAGTTTCCCATTGTCAGATGATCGCCACCATCGACCTTCTGATACAAGGAAAATATCTTGTTATCGGCACAGATATGACGAGTAGCCCCAGTGTCTACCCACAATTCTTTTGGATTTCTAACCAAGTTGATTTTTTTTAGAACTTTTGAGTGGTACATCTCTGAGATCTCATCAGTTAGCTGCTCATCCTCAGTGACATGGGCCTCATTTTTATTTTTCTTGCCTTTGTTATGAGATTTCTTGTTTCTCCAGTCCTTTGCCATGTGACCATTTTTTCCACAGATGTAGCACTTCCCCTTAAAATTCTTGTTTTCTTGGGAAGAATCAACTCAAATGTCCTTTCTCTTTTTGCTACCCTTTCCACCCTCGACGATGTTGGCCTTAGACTCCATAGTCTTGTATCTGGCCTTCTCGGACTTCCTGTTGTCCCCGTCGACCTTTAATCGAACTGCAAGGTCTTCAAGACTCATCTATTTTTTTGTATTTCAGATAGCTCCTGAAGTCCTTCTATGATGTAGGCAACTTTTCAATGATTGTGGCAAATTGAAACGTATAGCAGAGTTTCATTTCCTCATCCAATATTTCATGAATGATTAATAGTAGTTCGCTCAACTGAGATATTACCATCCTTGAATATACCATTTTGTAGTCCAGGAACCTACCACGATAAATTTCTTCTGTCCATCATCCTCGATTTTGTATTTCTTCTCGAGAGATGCCCAGAGAATCTTCGCAGAAGTCATACCTTGGTACACATTGTACAAGGTATTGTAAAGTCCTCCCAAGAGGTAATTTTTGCACAAGAAGTCATCTGACGACCATGTCTCTTCTTGCAGTTGCTTGGCTATTTCTATTTCTCCCTCCATAGGTGCCGAAGGATCTTTGAGGTACTTAGCCAACTGTAGTGTTGTCAGGTAGAACAATATTTTACTCTGCCATTGTTTAAAGTTTGCTCCACCAAACTTTTTCGGTTTTTCTCTATGAGCGACCGGTACTGCGATATTTCCGCTAGCCATGTGTAACTGAAAAAACCAACAGCAGTCAATAAGTCTACAAAAGGCAAATTACACTCGTTGTTATATTGGACAGTAATACCAAATAACACAAGTCCTTGAATTTACGACTAAGATTTCTTATGATAAATGAATAAGAAATATTCCCAGAGGACGAGGGGGTCCGGAGTAACCACTTAAATCCCTGTCCACTTAGGCTCTTATCGCCTTGTTGATAGAATATCCTTTAAACACTTTCTCAATAGAATATCTTAGACATTCAAACTTAGTATTACACTTCAATTCACAATACAATAATAAATATGTGTAGATATGTATGTGTATATGTATAAATCAATCAAACTTGGACAGAATTACTTGTGTAAAGTTAAACTTTTAATTCTCAACCAAGTATGCAACACACGATTAATTTTCAACTTTATCACTATGTGTATGCTTGTGATAATTGAACACCATAATATTAACTTAAATCTATACTTCCAAGTTTATAATAATACAATATATGATTTTACTAAGTTAACATTATGTCATACATGGTAATATAAATTAATCTATGTCTATGTTATTATTTTTTAATCTAAAATAATTCCAGGATTAAATTCGTTAGTGTCACATTCGTAAATTTGTTCGAACGAAACTTTCCAGTGAGTTCACATTCGTGTAGCATTCGTAAACGCGTTTGAACGAAGTGTTCTAGAGAGTTCACGTTCGTGTTGCATCCGTAAACGCGTTCGAATGTTCTTTGATAGAATTCCAGCGTTCGAGTTGAGTTTGAAGATGCGTTCGAACAAGACTACGAAAATAGAATTTTTTACCTACGCGTTCGTCGGGCGTTCGAACGCCCATGCGTATTTTCATGCACATAACATATTTTCTAGAAAAATGACTATTAACACATGCAAAATTTTATTTAACAACACATATAAAGTAATAAGTTCTTAAGATTGTTGTCTAAAAAATACTATCAAATGAAATTAACATGCATCGATCAATCAATTGTATACTAACATATCAAAATTGAACATAAACCATAAACATAGAAAAACCTAGAAAATATAGAAGATGACGACGAAACTAAGATCCAAGTCGAGTTGCCTCTGTCCTTAAGAACTTATTAGCCCCGTCTTGGTGCTATATGAATGGTTTTATGGCTAACGTTCTCCCAGGATTACTTAGACACTTCTTGTAGAAAGAGTACTCCTTTCACAAGATCTTGAACAAAGACAAATGCTGGAAACTCTCTTTTCCTTAAATGACTCTCTAAGACAATGGATGAAACTTATGATTTTCTGGATGTCCAAATGATCTCAAGGTCTCTTAATTTATAGGCATGGAAGGATGCCTTTGAGGGCACCATTTGGTTTGGGGTGTAACTCTCTTAAGGGTTATACCACTTTCCTTATGCCTTTTGAGGCCTAGAGTCTCATCCTTTCAATTTAGAGGACATGTCCCTACATATTTCTACATTTACCATAAGGCACAACTCAAATGACATGACCCTCCTATACTCATACTATATATTTAGAGAATTTACAAAAAAACTGTCTAGGGTCACCATGCTCATTTCTATAAAACTATATAACCAAACTATCAGGAACTTGAATATTATTGAAAATTTTGAAATTTATCTAAAGTTTTAACCCTGTGCGGAAATAAACTACTACTACTCTAATTTAAAACAAGTCAAAATTAGCGCGATTATGGTTTGATTCAACAATCATCTTTAAGTATATGCAAATATGAACCAAAGCATATATATCAAAGCAGTAAATAAAATTAACACAAGAATTTTGTGAGAGTAAAAAACCGCTATCATCTAAATCCATTATATATGAGAAAACTTATAGCGATGGTATATGATATATGGTGACAACTTCACCGACTCGAATACCTATAGACTGTAATAACTTGAAGAACTCTTCGAGCTTGCACCAAACGGCCTTCTCCAGAACCTCTAAAATTTCTGAGTGGATCAACCCTGCGAACTCGCAATGACGAAACTCCGACTACCAATCTTTCTTCTAGAGAACTCTGAAGGCTTAAGAAATTGGGTTAGGATTGTGTTTTTATGTTGATAGTAAATCAAAACTCAATCTCACCAAAAGAAAGAAGACAAGAAAACCAAAGAGGTCTTCAAAGTGAATTGTCAAGAAGGTTGAAAAAATAATGTTGTAGCTTAGAATAATATGTTTCTAACTGTTAATAAAGTGGCACTATGTTTGTTTATATATGTAGGGTAGAGGTATGACTTTTCTTGTGCAAAACTGGCTAAAAAACGCATCCAAAATAACATAATATAACAATCTCGTTCGACCGCAACACGAACGCGTGTTGAACATACATTGTTCCGCAAACTCATTCGAACTCAGTCTCGAACGCACCTTGAACGCAAACACACTGAAGGATTTTGTTTGCACGGGAAGATGAACGCACTACGCGCGGGAACCTGCTGCCAATTTTCGTTCGAACTAAATAACGAACGTGACACGAGCTGTACTCATTCGAACGCAAACACAAACCAACACTAACACATATCTGATATCTTCATGTACAGTCTGAAAATACTAGTCTAATTACTCCGAGATTTTCAAAACTTATTACAACTCAATTGAACTTGTTTTGTTACAAAAAGTGCCAACAAATATGGAACTAACAATCTCATCATTTGGCATTCAATGAAAAAACTACTACATAATACAAAGACTATGGTAAAATACCTAAAAATAAAATAGTCAACTGCCTACCATCAAGACAACGACTTATTATAATTTGACTCGATCAAATACCTAAACAAATAGTCTTGAAGTCGATGCCACCACAACCACTAATTCAGCTCACCTGAAACATTCACAAACAACAATATACCATGAAAAATATAGGGATTATATAGATGAAATAAACTAAATAAAAAATATTCTCATACATTGTGTTTAATTAAAAAAATATATTCATATTCCCCCTTTTGTTATGAAATGACAATGGGTACGCTAAAAGCCATGTAGGAGAATGAAAAGTAGACACACTAGCTACTTGTAAACCTAAATTACTCCCCTTACTAACAACACAACTTAGTTAGTAAAATGAACACATGAGAAGTAAATGAAAAAACTCACAATTATGCAATGCTAAATAAAATACAATATGCAATGACATGGAACACACACAAGCACACACAATGAGTTAAAAAAATATTTAAAAAATAAGTAAAAAATGACTCAAAACAACATTACAAGCAAGTACAATGATGCACAATCAGTACTCAGTTGTTTATGACATAAGATAATATGAAATATATTTGGTCATACTCAAGAATACATGCTTGAATATAACATACACACTCAAGTATAGCAAGCACTTGCGTGAAAATTAAGTACACAACAAGTCAATGCTGAAGACCTTATTTTATGAGCGGGACAATGCCACATAAATCATATCTCATGAAATACCAAGTTCATAAAATATGTGTTCAAACCCAGCACCACTAGAACCTGAAAATAAGCAACATTGGTTGCATGCTATAATATTTTCCCCCTAAATATGATGAGCTCATAAATAAAAATTCTTTCGAGTGAAGGATTTTTCCCTTATCTTTTGAATTTGGCCCATTAGCTCTTTTGAGTACTTTTTGAATTGAAGCACTTGAGACTCATTTCAATTGATATTATTTTTTCTTAAAAGGGATAACACGAGGTCATCTAATCAAAGGTAATACTATTCAGTTAGCTAAGTAAGACAAAGATTAGACTGCACGTCCAAAAACTCATACATATGATCAAGCCTCGAAATCAAGCCTAAAAAACAAAACAAACGTTTATGTGAAATGCAAACACAAGATATATTAAGAGTTCCCATCACACACTTATGCAAATAGAGCATCAAGAAAAATAAAAGCATATTATACATGTATAATCATCTATCCAACATATCAGGATCAAATGCAACAAGTTGTTCATGCTCTATCAAGCCCTAAGAAATTTATGTCCGGATTTTCATCATATATACCAATAGACATATAACAAAAATAAAACACACATACCCATATGCAGTGAAAATAAAAACATGCAGTCGTACAAAAACATAAAACGCACGCACGCACACATGTAATGAGGAAACATAAATGCACTAACTAAGTAGAGTTACACCGAAGTTAAAGGTTAATTTTAAATTTTTCGAATTCCCCCTTCTAAAATTTGAATTTATCACCTAATAAAATTAAATTTAAATTTTTGACATTTAGCGACAAATTTTCAACGCTAAAAGTCAAATATTTCGACGCTAAATGGTAAATTTAAATTTTCAAATTCCCGTTTTTTAAAATTTGAATTTATCCCCTAATAAAATTAGATTTAAAATTTTGACATTTAGCAGTGAAATTTCGATGCTAAAAGTCAAATATTTCGACGCTAAATGGTAAATTTAATTTTTTCGAATTCCTGCTTTCTAAAATTTCAATCTATCCCCTAATATAATTATATTTAAATTTTTGACATTTAGCAACGAATGTTCGAAGCTAAAAGTCAAAAATTTTGACGCTAAAGATCAAAATTTTGACGGAAATAATTCTTGCTATTTGAGGACATTTAGAGACGAAAGTCTATATCGTCGCTAAAAGTTATTTTTTTCCTATAAATTCATTTGCTCTTTCATTTATCATATTCTCAATTTCTTTCTCTCATACTCTTATTTCCTCTCTAAAATTCTTTTTCCCTTAAGTGTGTTTGATTTTTTATATTTTATATTAACATCTAATTTTTTATTTTGTAGGGGAATATGAAGATAAAGAAATGTAAAAATGAAGATAGTGAAGAAAATGAAAAATAAATGAAAGTGAAGATGAAAAATATGAAAGTGAAGATGAAGAAAATATATAGAAAATTATATTTTATCATTTTATTTATTATTTTATATATTTTTTTGTGATAAATTTTATAATTTTATTTTTATATCAATAAAAATATCATTATTATAATTTTTTAATAAAAAATTCGTAATAATTTTTATAACAAATTTAATTACTTTTGTTATGAAATTAGTTTGAAATTAATTTGTAATAAGTTTCTTATACCCTTAAAGGTTATAAAATAATATATATATTTTAATATTATATCACCTTTAGTGTCAAAATATTCGACGCTAAAGGTCAATTCTTTGGCGTCGAAAATATTCGTCGCCAAATACGTGTTTTAGCGTCGAAAATTACAATTTATCGTCGATATATTTTTGACGCAAAATGTTGTACTTTAACATCAAAATTTTTTATTTCGACGCTAATTGTCTTTATCGTCCACGTTTTAGCGTCGAAAATTTTCGAAACTAATAATCTTTAGTGTCAAAATTTTATAATTTAGCGTCCATATTTTTCGACTCTAAAATCCTTATTTTTTGTAGTGAATATTTCAGTTGATCATGAAAAATCCCGTCAAAACATATTAGCCAGGTACCAATTACCAGTCAACAAATTATGATCCAAAGATATTTCATATAACTAAACATGTAGTATACACATCCATATGTATGATAATGCACTCATCTTCTGTTCAGTTTTAAAAAATCGCACCAACGTGCGGATCAAATTATTATTTATTAATATTTTAGTCTCTATCTCTATAAGTTGAGCAATGTCATCTAGACTAAACCAGAACTAAATAATAAGGATAAAAATATAATCAAAATGAAGTAATTTTTTTAATTTATCATTAAAACGATGTCGTTTGAAAATAATTTTATTTTTATTTATTCCTGATTCAATCTCCTTATTATTTTCCATATAAATTTTAGGCTTTGAACCCTGAAATTTTTTTAATTACTATGGTTCCGAGATTTTTATATATTTTATGCCTTGGCCGCCAGTACTTCTCAACTCGCTTCAACTTGCTTTAATCAGCCGTTGCTTTGAAGGCTGTATCCGATGCTGAGGGAAAAATATTTGAAATTCCAAATCCAAGAACATAAAAACCACGTACAGACTGAAGGATGAATATTGTGTACAAGATTGTGCTAGCAGGCAAGATTTCCAACAATAATATTTAAGTTTTAGGGTTTGATTATGCCCAAAATATAATTTGCGGATATTGTAGTATATATGGGGCATCGATTCCACGGAGATAAATGAAACGGATAAGGTTAATAAAATTGAAATACTTAAACGATAATAAGAAACAAGATTTAATTTTTATTTGAAGAATATAAAAATCATTAAAAAAAAATAATTAAAGATTTTCAATGATAAAAATGACAAGGTATCAAGAATCCCTTATATGCTTCCTTCTCTTATTTAGATTTTAATTCAGGCAGTTGTAAATTCCACTTCCCAAATTAACAAGATAATATTGAAATTGAGAACATGCAATTTCACAAATACATTTGATAGAATAAATTTATTATAATAAATTATGCAAAAGGTTATTCTTATAAGTTATCTAAAATCGACAATATAACTATATCATTATTGCAGTAAAAGATTAATGTATAAAATAATATTCACCACACATAATTATATATTACAGCTAACACAGAGAAAAAATAGGATTGGATCTATGTGAAGAATTAACATATAATTTATGAATATGAATAGAAGAAATTTATTGGATCAAATGTTTAAATATTAAAACCATGAATGAATAAAAATCAAATAAAATCACTTACACACATATAGGTTCAAACTCTAACATTGCCTAAGAACTCAACACTCCATGACTAAAGCTCAAAACAGAAAAAGAAAAAAATGATAAAATTATTCTCTCCTTCCGATTGGTTATTTTATGTCCTTTTAAATCCCTTGACAACTTTCAAAACTTCCTGTGTCTCCTGCATAAAATCAGTTCGAAAGAGTCCTTTTTGTGATTCCACAGCAACAAAATTCAAATTCAAGTAATGGCTTTGGATATTTAACTCCTCCGAAATTGAAAACCCAGGCATATAGAATTGTTGACATTGTAAAACTCCTCGGCAAATGATATGCTAATTGGGCTTTGGCTACCAAATTTGCATTCAAACATGCTTCAAGGCCTGTAGACAAACAAATAAAATAAAAATAACTTTGCAAAAATAATTATGCTAAAATGATATTAAAAACTTCATAATATTGAGAAATGTCTTCATTTATTCTATATTACAAGTGTATTTTCATTCACTTAACAGGGTTATTATCAGTCAATTATTTTAGGAATTGCGAAATTATAAATAGGTATAAGAAATATTAAAAATTAAAAATTTTAATTTTTACAAAACCTAATTTTTTAAAAGAAATCATAATTAATAATCGTAATTTTTTTATCATTAACTAAATATTTAAAAACTGTATTTTGATTAAAATACCGTTTTGTCATCTTACTACATCAAACATAATTTATCTGAACAAAATATATGTTAGGCAGGAATTCTCATCAAGCATACGACTCAGTACCTCCCAAAACAAGACACTCAACAATGTTCTCTCGGAACATTCCTGTGCCATGAGCCACAGGGAAGTCAAACATTTCATGTTTTATATGCACAAAATAAAAAATCAACCCCATACAAGCAACGCATAAGTTTTTTCTTTTTTGATAAGAACTCAACACTCCATAATTTCATGAGTGAAGGATTTGGAGCATATAAAGCAACAGCCAATACATATTTTCATGAGTCACAAATCAAAGTAGCTCTCCCGCATAAAAAAAAAAATTAAGTTTCTTTCTTATATTATTAAAGAGAAGATAAGACAAATAAAAGTTCAAAAATAACAATAAAAGTTCAAAAATAACAATGGCTCTGCCATGGCCATATCCAAAGAAATAATAGTTATATTTAATATAATTACACATGTCATATGTTTATTAATTTATGGTAATACATCTAAACACGTAATTTGATCTTAACATAAGACTATAATTGGAGTTAAAACATCATCCTCTTCATCTCTTATAGCAATGCCTTGTTTTTTTTATTAAAGTTATGGACGTTATTGCATACAAATATTCTTGCACTATGTATTTATTTGTAATTAATGATCTCAACAAAGACTAGCAAAGCATCAAAATGAAACATTTCATCCCAGTTGACACCCAAGACATCAAACAAGCCAGCACCATTTCTTCTTTCCAAAACAACTAATTTGAGGTAGATCAAGTTGGTTCCTTTAACTTAAAAAGATTTTTTTTTTTAAAAAAAAAGATTAAGCGGATTGGTAGATATCCGTGACGTGTATCCGCTCGATATATGTTGAATCAGTACTAAATTATGTGGAGGATAAAATTATCATCCATATTCCTAAATCTATGTTAATAGGTTAAAACTCAAATCTTTCTCTTTTTTCCTTTCTTTTTTTTACCATTATAAGAAATTTTAGGATAATTTTGGAGATAAGGCAGTTATTTTGAAAGTACATGGATATCATGTAATTATAAATTACATTCTAGTATATCATGTGATGATTTGAAATTTGCCATAAATTAGGTAGTTAGAAAATAATTACCATTATTTTAATCATCAATATAATTAGTAATTGTCAAAACAAATATAGACACGTGACAGCCTTTTTCTTTCTCGGATATCTACAAAAAGAAAATGACACGTATGCTAACCTTATCCTCAATTATCTTATCGAAATAGGTGTTTAAAATGAATTGGGATTCAATGTTGATTTATGTTGAACACTATATCAATAATAAAGAGATAAATGAATCACACGTACAGTTCACATTATATAAATTCTGATAATTGATTTCGTATTGAATACAAACTCAACAAAAAATCATGATTATGAGGTTAAAATATTTGAAATCCCAAATCTAACAACACAAAACTGCACAAACTAAAAGGGTGAGTATTGTGTACAAGAGTATGCTAAAAAAATAGTTACCAAATCATGACTATGAGGTTAAGCTTTAGGGTTATTTGAAAGTTACCTACAAGCAATAGCGACAAACTCTCTCTATACCCAAGAGGGGGGGTGAATTGGGTTATCGCTACAAATGCGGAATTATAAAATCTTTGCCGATTTTTAGCTCTTATTACCAAATAGGCTTTAGGTTAATTTTCTCTATTGTAAATAACAACCTATAT
>SKCR01046705.1:0-55434 GCA_019454045.1 Zanthoxylum bungeanum
TCCATTAATGGATTTCGAAGGTCTGGACATGGACATAGCTTATTCTATAACTTGTACTGAACTTGACCAGTTGAGGGAGAGGTTCAACATCCCTGAGGGGATTAACCTATATATAACCCGAGAAGGTGTTTGGGTAACCAGACCATCTGGTTGTACGGTCGAACTGTGCTAGACTTTCTTTGACATAGATCTGAGGCTGCCCATACAAGGGTACTTTGCCAAAATGATGGTCATAATAAACTTGAATGGGTGGAGAGTTCTTGTTGGCCTCTACGTCATCTGGAGGTGGGCCATCATGAACCATCGTTTCTAGAGCTGAAAAGGCTCTACCGATTGAATGCCAACCCTAAGGAGTATAATGGTTGATATTACCTGTCCACCTACATGGGGGCAAGCACCTGATTACTAACCTCTCAGCTACCAATAAAAATTTCAAAGCTCTCTCGACCTCTTTTCTAAATTCTCGACTTTCTCCAACATGGCCTTCATGAACGTTTGAGTCACCTCCATTTCTTCTCTGGCCTTTTCCCTTTCCACCCATAAATTCTCCTCCATCTTCTCCATCCCACTCAGCCGTTGAGGCCTCCAGAGCTATATGATTCCAGTTCCATATCATCGTCTTAGTGTGTTTTGCTACTTTTATTATTGATCCCCACAGACGGCGCCAACTGTTAACGACTATTTTTGGTTTGAATGGAAAAATTGGGAATTCACTCATCGAATAAACCTCCATCAAACAATGAATTTATTTGGTTAGTAGGGAACTACACAAATTTAACAAACAAACAAACATGATAAATACAGAAAATTTATGTGGTTCGGCAGAAAGTGACTCATATCTACGCCCATGAGAGAAAAAGAGATATTATATTATGAGGGAAGCACAAATACAATGATAAGATACCTCGGGTTTTAACAAGCCCGGTACAGCTCGCACAATTGGTTGGGTAATTGACCAGTTTTTTTTCTCTCTCTCTATAGCTTTTAAGCTCTTGATTTTATAAGTTGTGAAATGTGAAATTTGCTAACCCTTGAAATAATGACTTGAACATATTTATATAAACTTCAAAATATATTGTTCCATCGACCATGATGTCAGCCAACGCCACTAGACCATCATTACAAATGCTGCCTTCCTCAACCACCCATAATCCAGCCAATTAGATTACCTCATTCCTCTGCCACTGCATCGGCCTATGGCGGCCTTTAGGGGCCTACGATAGCTTTGCTCTACCACTGTCATGCCACAATACCGACCTATGTATAGCTGGCAAAGGCTACTTCCAATGAGAACTGTTGTTTTATTTGCCATCATTAGCCTTCTAGAAACACATCTTCTCAGTTAGGACATACGTTATATGATCCCAATACTTGTCGACCTGTGATTCCATCTTCATTTCTCGGGTTGGGATACCGAGGCAGATGATACTTATCAAAGTCATGCCTTTAAACTCTTCAACTGGGTTGGGCTCATACGTAGAGACCTCATCAAGTCAGGTCCTACAAACTCTAAGAAAACCTCAAATCCCATTTTTCATGTGGTCGGGTCAGTATCATTTCTTACATAATCTCTTACATATTTTGTCCTTGGGAGAACTTCTCTGCTCCATGTGGTCGGGTCACACTCCGTTCCATTTCTCACTCTGGGCCCTTAGGCATTTGTCATCCACTTTCGGTTAAGTACAATCGCTCTTCTACCCCTTCTCGAAATCTGAACCTTCATCGGGATAATAGCTTTCAAAAAACCACCATCAACAAAACGTGATCGTCATCCTCTTTATATTGTGAAAGTTGTATGATTGTTCGATTTAACGCTGTTTGGATTTTTGTTTATATATTTTTGATTTTGTGTGATTATTAGGATTAGAAATTGTAATTTGTAAGTGATGATTATGAAAAGAGTTAGATTCAGTTTATACTATTCATGGCATCAAATTTATTTGCAATGGATATCGTAAGATGTCTCAAGCTTGTCGTAAGGTATCTTTAAGGGTCGTAAGAATCAATCTCAAGAAGCCTCAAGGTGTCGCAAGAGCCATCTTAAGAGCCTGTCTTAAAGTGTCGTAAGAGTTTGTCTCAAATCTTTTAGTTATTTTTTTCTAAGTTTAAAGATATTAAAAAAATGATATTTTTATCCAAAATCATGAGTTTGCCGATTATTGAAATAAAATTTTTGGGTGTCCAATTTTATTTTTATTTTTTAAAAAAAAAACTTTTAGATTGGCACAATAATTTCCCTTAAATAAAATGTGGGAAGATTATCACATTAATAAAAGATAACAAAACAATTAATGAATGGTTCACATTCAAGTCCAATAAGTCAGCCATGGAATTATTTACGGTCAATAATAGCGGCCTAGCCCATTCCGTAACTTCCTTCAACCCCTCGAAAGATAACCAACTTATCCATTACTACCAAGCTAACCACCATATTTTCCTGGGAAAATTCCAGTTGTGAGACTCTCTGATCATGGAAACTCTTGCAGTTCATGCATCACTGCACTTCCCATGTTCTTATAAATCTTCAAGGCAAGCATTGCAACAATCTCTTCCTTTCATTTTCAGTTATTGGTTTCAATGTGCTCCAGTAGAAATTGTGTAACTTGTACATAACCATAATCGTCGGTTACTGTTACATACTTCAATTGTGCACATTCTTCATATAATATTAATAATTCTTAATCACTAACCTTCTGATAATCAAAACAGTGTTAGAACTTTAGGGGAACAAGATTTGGCATCTGGGTTATTTTGGAAATCGCCTAGCTGTCTCCAAATGACGTCAATGAATCTCACATGGGTACCAAATGATTATGTTAGGTGATTCATATTTATTAGGAGCAGTAATTTGTATTTTGTGGTGGGATACCAATTTTGCAAGCATTCATGTTTTTGATTACTCTATTTAATTGACCGTATTGTTATGTTGGAACTACTATGACAAGCAGCATAAACAACAAACGGGCCAATGATGTGGTGGCTAAGAACTTGCATGGCAGATTCTTTTCACTAACAGTCAAAAGATTGCCAAGGAGGGCGCTTTTGCAGTTTATTGGATACAATTCCCTGCTATTATTACATGTAAATCCTGTTTTTGCTGCACCAATGCCAGAGATGAAGGAACCTGAAGTAATTCGGTAAAATATTCGATATGTTAACTTTCTTTTTATTTTATTATTTTGAATTTTTATTTATTAATCATGGGAAACATGATGGTATTGAGATTCAATTAATACTTTCTAGTAGTTACTAACATAAGATTGTTGTCGTTGTTGTCTGAAGTATCCAGGACATTAAAGCTTGCCAGCGGAGTAAGAATTCAAGGTATAACTTTCTTGAATCTTTTAGTTTAGTGATGAGATTTTGAGGGACATTTTGCGAAATATAGTTATTCTTAGACTTTGCCACTTCTGGGTTTTATTTCCAGAGATTATTGAAGGGGAAGGACCACAAGCCAGTGAAGGAGACGTGGTTGAAGTGAACTACGTGTGCAGACGTTCAAATGGATATTTTGTGCATAGGTATTTGCATACATCATGCTTGTGGTTTTCATAGAACTTGTTTAGAGGATGTGTCTCTTCATTATGGTCCTGCGTGTTTCCATGATGGGTGTTTGCTTCTGTTGTAACACTTGACATTTTTCTGTTGTATAATCCATATTTGCAAACTGTGTTCAAATGCAGTACGGTGGATCAGTTCAGTGGAGAAAGTGCGCCTGTCATACTTCCTTTGGACGAGAACAAGGTAGTTCCTGTTTCATTTTAGCTGATTGGAATCTGGTACTTTGGGAAATGGTTCAACTAACTTTGCACAATTTTACAGATTATAAAGGGCCTTAAGGAGGTTTTGGCTGGCATGAAGGTTGGAGGTATGCGATGAGGCTTTGGATCTCATGAGTGAAATTCATGTTCGACATGAATTACTAACTAATTCTTAACGAGCTGAGTTAGCGGTTAATTCACTGCAGTCCTTCCCAATTTCACTAATTTCTTCATTTCAATTGTCCATATTTTCATACCTGCTCTGCTAGGTTTTGCCATTCATTACATTTTCCACGAAAATTTTGCTGCATGTCTCGCTGCTTTTTGTTAGATCTGGCTGGTATGAAAAATGAGTTCTACTTCCAAGAAAAATACATAACAAAAAGTTTTATTATTATATTTACGATTGTTGATGTGGAATTGACTAATTCATTATTATGAATTTTCAACAATCCTTAAGTTTTGCTATAAAGTATTTCTAGTTCTACTATGAAGTTAATCAATCAAAGTGTTTATATTTTACAGGAAAGAGAAGAGCATTGATACCGCCTTCTTTAGGATATATCAATGAAAACTTAAAACCAATCCCTGAGGAGGTTTCACCCTCGTTTCATTCTCTGAAATCTTGTTGTATAGAGTTTTGCTTTCCTAACGAGAACTAATTCTTCATTATGGTTATCAATCGCAGTTTGGCCCCCGTCGTAGCCTCTTGTCTCATGCAAACGAGCCTTTGATATTTGAGGTGCAGCTGCTGAAACTACTCTGATTTCATTTTTGCTAATTGATTTGTTTGTCGTTGAAATGAAGAATTTCATGAACTCTTTAATGAAACAATAGAGTGAGTTATAAAGGTCAACATATAATGAAATACTTCAACCTCGAAATCTTCCCTAAATTTCTTTAGAAACTACTTTATGCTTCTGCTGCTTGAAAAATGTTGATTAGATACTTGAACCAGTATTATCTGTAATTACAATCGAAAAAAGAAAATGAAGTCAATCTTCGTATAACTATGCTCTTAGCTATTTTCTTATAGATCAGAAGTATCGTCTGTAATGTTGCTTATACAGATGACCTGCTGATGATAGCTTGCAAAATTTGGCTGGGCCGGGCCCGCACAATTTGGTCTGGCATTCGTGTACGCAGGACGTGTGGGTGCAAATGAGTCAAGCCTGATCGGATTTTGATTTGCACCCCTGCACGCGCACGTAGAGAGAGCCTCTATCCTTATAACACTTACCTATCTACATATGAGCAATCATATATAAACACAATTTTTCCTTATTAGCTTTCCCATGTGGGACAAGCTAACTTCTCTTTATTTACCCAACACCAACGGGTGAACTTTGAGCAACAATTTCTCATTCACCCAAGCACCATTTTAAGCAGATGAATATATCATTCCGAACTACTCACGGAAGAGTATCTGAATCACTCAAAAACAACCACTAACACGAAGTGGACCATGCTTAAAATTGTACCACAAAATGCTTACTTGTGAGCATTTTTCCAACATTGCCATAGAGATTACTTTGAAGGAAATCTGCATTTGATCTGTGGCTATTAATGTAGGACCCTAAACAGAGGTTTTTTTTTTTTTTTATCTTCTTTTACTAAATACAGATTGATTTTTTCACTTAATTTAAGTTTTTTTGAGTTTTAGAGGTTTGGTGGTGAATATAGCTAATTCTTGAAAAGCTTCTTTTAATAAAGGGCGATGTACGAAGTCTTCCATCACTATAGGGTAAAGCATTTTTCAATAAAGGATGGGGCTGTGCACGACGGCTCCCGCCATTTTGAGGTTTGGGAAGAGTAAATATACGCAGATTTACCTCTGCAAGCAGATAGGCTGTTCACAAGATTCGAACGGCATATCATAATAGAGCAATCTTTACCGTTGTGCCTCGGTTTACTCTCATGAAAGCTTCTTTAAATAATCCAACTAATATAGAATAAGGAATCTCAGCTAGGTTATGTTCAGCTTTCCTCCCCCTCCAACTATTGATAATCATCATCCCACAAAATTAGTCTATGAAATTTTTTTAAAAACTTATGCCAAACTGCTCTTGAGATAAACGTTTTCATACTCAGATTGTAGAAGTTAATAGATAAACTGCTCTCAGGCTCTGCAATGTCACTTTCAATAACATACTCGGTATACAAATCTCAAGAGAGCAACATGATCAATCAATGTACAAAAATAAAAATATTAGTGGCAACAAATTAAATTTCATATATGTGTACCGTAAAATCCTCAAGATCAAATCAAATGCTTTCCACGAGGTGAAGATCGACTCCTCCTAAATTCGGGCATTGATGTGTTATTTCCTCCTTCCTTTTCTTGGTGAGTTGCACCATTTGTCAGCTTGTTTTCAAGTTTCCCAGCCAAAAAAGGTTCCACTGGTTGCACTAATTCCCTGCTGCACGCATTAGACAATGCAACTGAACTTAACAATGTACACATGAAGACACCGGGTATTAACTATTAAAAAGAATTTGTCAAATGAGGATAAAAACTTTGCATACCTTGGTTCATGATTTTTGGAGTTCCTTGAGAAGTTCTGTCGAAACTTCTTCATCTTTAACGAGCCGTGCACTGGAGAACCAGGAAGCGAATGCTCATTTTCTGGCTCGGAGAAATCACTCTCTCTCTCCGCATCCATATTTTCACCAGTATCCATATCAGAAAGCAATGTCATTCCCATATCAGATTTCTGGAACATGGCTGGAAGTTGATGCTTCATCTTGGCCTTGCTCTCTGGCTTGCTTTTTCTAACGCCACCTTGTCTTATATTAAGAGCCTGCTTAATTTGGTCATCTTCATGTTCTGGGTATTTAATCCTGTAGCTAACCTTTTGGAAGCTGGACAACGCATCTAAAACATTATCCTGCTTTGCCGGTTCTTGAGAACCTATATATACTCTTGAATTGTTGATTTCTATTGAAGATGTGATCATTGGCGTTGTGGGAATGGATTTATTGACTGATACTCTAGCAGGAAATGGTACTCTTGAAATCGGTTGGTTCTCAGCTATGTCAGCCTTGACCTTGCTTCTGATGAGGGCTCCTCTATCAGAAGATATTGATCTCCTAACAGAAGGGGATGATGATCTTGGCTTCAAAGAACCTCCCAATTTGTCTTCAGCCGTTAAAGGCATCTTTGGGAATGTCTCCTTGTCTGTCAATGCAGAAGGAAATCTCGACCTTCTTTGTTTACCCGAAGAAGTGCTTCTAGGCTGAAAATCATACACATCAACAAGCTGGAGATGAGGCATCCATATTACAATGTTAAAGAAAATGGATATAATCTTGTACATT
This sequence comes from Zanthoxylum bungeanum, assembly GCA_019454045.1. NCBI lineage: Eukaryota > Viridiplantae > Streptophyta > Magnoliopsida > Sapindales > Rutaceae > Zanthoxylum > Zanthoxylum bungeanum. The sequence continues at coordinate 7,080 of SKCR01046705.1, forward strand.
GCAGTTTCTTTTACCTCAAGGCTTCTACTGTCATCATTTGGCTGATTTATCCCAGGCTTCAAGCTAGCACTAATACCGTATCTTGGCACATGAAAAGGTGAAACTGCTCTAGGTTTTTGAGATTCTATAGTGCATCTTGTTACCCCACCTCTCAGTTGTTCCAATTCTGCTGCCTTTTTCTCCAGTGTTTGTTTAAGGTTGGATATCTGAGTAAATTAAAATATTGTTTTTCAAATATAGTGAGGACAAGTCATGCAAAGAATTGTATGCAGAGTGATGCAAAATAAACCTCTTCTTTGAGTTCTCGGATTTCACCACTTTCTTTGTTAGAGAGAGCAGCTCCTAGTTCTACGGAGGAAACTCTCTCCGCAAACTTGAGTGTGCTAATGGTCTCCCCAATAGCATGTGGTTCAGGATTTATGTGTACCAACATCAACGTCTTAGCATGACCACCTACACATTGAATTAAAAGAATAAACACAATAAAAGACTCTATTATATATAAAATGGATGGTAATAATTCTATATATACCTAATGAATCCTGCAATACTTGTGTGAGCTTGCTGTTTCTGTAAGGAATATGTGCACTCTTTTGTGCAAGAGCAGAAATGACATCTCCAAGAGCTGAAAGTGATCTATTAATATGTTGAGCTTCCTTTAATCTTTCACCGACCGCTTCTGATTTATCAACTCTCTCACTTCCAGCCAAATCCACCAGATGAAGGCAACCTTTAAGAATGGATCCGGTTACCAACTCTTTTCCCAGGACATGAACTGTCAAAACACTGCAAAAGGAAGGTTCATTCACAAAAGATTACTAAATTACTTACCAATATTGATCAAAAGGGTCCAAATAGTGTGAAGCTTCAACTGAAAACATTCATGATGTATGTGTTTAGTTTTTTTCATGCTACAAGTTGCTGTATAAGATCTGCAGAAAGAAAAGCTCTACCTGTGAGAACGGCTACTTCGTTCATTTAGAGCAGTAGCACCGACAGCGCGATTCTTTTGGCCAATTCTCATCAACTCAAGTACATCTTCAGTGCTTGAAACTGGAATCAAACTTGCATCTGGTACATTAAGCCCATTTGCTTGAGCAGTGTTACGAATATCTAATGTACATGTGGTCAAGGTGAATCAAATACTCTGCAACCATTGAACTCAAATTGCGACAGATATAAGAAGACTTAAAGTCATCAACTGTAAAAGGATATCTTCTATTAGAGCCATCACTGACTAATAAATCTCTCACTTGTTCATTGTATATTTCAATCATCTGAACTCCAACCTCATACTTTATCATATCAACCCTTGTCTTCGAGATCTGAAATAAGTCACGTAGAGCTCGATAGTTTACACCCCATGTTTCCTCAGTTGTCAGGTCAGGGCCACTCTGTAAGAAATAAAGAAAATAAATTAATGTAAATCAAAATTTGAAGAAGACTACTTCTGCTTTACAATAACTACAGCAACTGTGGTTTTACCATGGTGTATGTCTTCCCTGAGCCAGTTTGTCCATAAGCAAATACGCAGACATTAAAACCATCTAGAACAGACCTGATCAATGGTTGAGTATCCACATATATTTGCTCTGTACATAAAATTAAAAAATCATCATGAGTATATAAAAGGGCATAAGCAAGTTAAGTCTCGGCATTTTAAATACTGAAAAGCCTTATCTCAAGAAAGAGACGATACCTTGTGATACATTTGGTGAAAAAACCTTATTGAATAAAAACATCTTTCGTGCATCTTTGCCTTGTTTGAAAGGATTAGCAACCATAATATTTCCATTTTCACCAATATATTCAACTGTGGATTGTCCATTTGATTGGCCTGTTAAAAAGGGTCTCACTCTACAATAAACCCTTATTGTTCCTGCATTGAAATAATAAGATAAGCTCCATATAAAAAGAATTTGGGAGTTTCAACTTGAAACAAGAAAGATAAAGGAGAAGAAGAAAAAAACCTTTAAGATCTTGGACTTGATTGTAAAGTACACGGTTTTCCTCTAAAACCTTCTGATAAGAAGAGGAGGCCACTTCAAGATTCTTGATATAATGTTCTGCAATTAGTAGAAAAATACAATGAATTTCTAGTATTGGAAATTTTCAAATAGACATATATAACTGAAATTTGATGCATAAATGTTTTGTTTTCAGATCCCCACCGAGTCTATTAAGTTCTTCCTCCCAATTTGATCGAATCTCTTTGACTTCTCCTTTTGTCTCCAGATACTGGAATTTTAACTCCTGAAAGCAACAAGAAATTAATATGTTAAATATCAAACAGAAGATGCATTCAACTGATTTTTAAACAATGCAAAACTAAAAAACGCTCAATTTTTCAACTGCATGAATATTCGAACCTGAAGTTGTTTATGGTGCAGATCTGTTAGTTCTGCATGATCACAAGACTGATTATTGGAATGTTGAATGACTTCACGTTTCCCACCACAGATACAGAATTTTGAGAAATCACCAGGTACCAAACTAGCTTTTCGACCAAGGTACTGTGAAATGGCTTCGACAAATTCACCTTTAGACAAAGCACCTACTTTCAATATTTTCTTCAAAAATAGTCCAAGCTGTAGAAAATGAAAACCAAGTACATCAGCTAATTCAGTTAAGTGACATTAAGTGCAAATGATTAGTACTCATTGAAACTTCAATGAAGCGCTTTTACACAAACAAAACATGAAACACACACATTGCCGTAGTGCAAATTTTCAGTACCTGAGTGCCTTGAGAGACAAGTACTGCTGAGAAATCCTTAACTACCTTACTGAGCAAAGTGTCAATTATCTGCAAAATGATATGGAAAGAGTGAAAATTTAACCAAAAGAAAGAAAGAATTAAGAGCATATGAAATAGAATAGCAGATTGCTAAGCATCGTCTTTATAATTTATAAAAATTTGTGACAATTATGTAATATTTAGTTATGTTAATGACTTTCATAGTTTCCTGTTCAGAGTGTTGTTAAATGTATTATTTTCTTCTCTAACTGTTATTGATATCTATAAGAGTATTTGCACATTGGAATGTATCTTACCTACCATTGCATTCAAAGGAAATTCTTCGGTCCCATTACTCTCTCTAAGGTAAGCCTGCAGAAGTCGAAGCCCAAAACGATCAAAAAGGAAGGCCAGAGCATTTGCAGTTTTGGATTCTTCAAGTGAGACCTCATTGGAGAGATGGAGAAATTCCAATAGCTGTTCATATTGTGATGATTCAGATTCATCAAAGGAGTCATCTGCACTTTCACTACCAACCAAGGACGGAGACCTGTTCGGGAAAGATGTGATCTTCACAGTCCCTCCATACCTCCAAACTCCAATTCCGCCAGCTTGCTTCCACTCATAATAACCTTTCAGGCAGAGAATGCAGTCTACAACTTTAGTTGAGGAGCCTCCCTGTATCAGAAACTCCCGCAAGCTCAATCATAAGGAAATAACATGCTAAAAAAATTGAACTACTATAAGAAAATAGGCAGAAAGAGAAATTAGGCATGATCTTGCATTTTGTAATATAGTTAATGAATTAATATTCAATTGCCTCCCATGACAATTGATTAGAAATTTGTCATCCTGCATGATGAATTACATACCAAACAGTTTAAGAAAGAGTTAGACCTTTTCCAAATCAGATGCTTCAAAAGTCAGGAGCTGCATATCTTTAACAGCTACAAGAAAGTTCCTCATGTTTTCGAAATACTGAATTGCAGACTGTGCTGCTCCCTCTGTCGCCTGAACCGCTATAATTGGATTTTCCACCACCTATTTTCATTTCAAAAGCAGAATATAATATAAGAAGTGACTTAAGTACTTACAAGAACTATGAACTTATATGATCAAGTACATTTTTACTTGTAATGAGAAATAACCACTTAAAATGTACTAGTGTAATGAGCATTGTAGGGAGTACCTTAAGAACAGCTCCAGGATTGACTTTGTTAATAACATTGCATAAAATGAGGCCATTGCGAAGGCCAAGGCGAAACTCTTCTTCTGAGGGTTCTTTTGGCAGGGTTCTTGAAGCACCTTGGTCCATCTGCCTTAGCCATTCTGCTGCTTGGTACCTCCTTGCAGCTGTTGAACATTAAACTATTATTATAGTTTTGCATATAGCAATTGTTCTCCATTCACTAAGATCTTCATTTTAATTTATTTTATTTTTTTTGTTTTATAATAGAACCATTACATTATTTTGTTTCGTCAAAAAAAGTATATCCCCCTCATTAGACATTTCTATTCCATTAGAAGTCATAAATAATATATACAATAAGGCACAAGTTAATTTAGACTCTTGATACTAAACATCTTAGAAAGGATAAGAGTCTGACTAAAACCGGAAGCATAGGATGCATTAATAGTTTTTTTTTTTTTTTTTTATAAGATATGAGCATTAATAGCAGCAATATTTAAAAAGTGTAAACCCTTGCTATTATTTAGAGTACCTAGTACTAGATTTTGAGCTATAAAGCTGAGAGGTTTGCACTAATGGTGAGCAGTGTGCAGTTTATAAATTACAACTGCTTGCAATTATGTGGCCCCGAGCATTCATAATAGGGGCCATTTATACTCTTCTTTGCCACGACATTGACTCACACCTCACTGACAAATACTACTAACTTGCAGGTTTTGTAGGTGAAACAAGTAACAACCAAATGAATATGTAAATTTGGATTCTGGGGATTTTAGCCTGCACTTTTCGATAAGCAAATACTTGGTTGAACACAAGATTTAGTCTCAAAGCTTCATCAATTCATGCTTATTTTTTTGGATACGTTGGAAGCCCCGCCGCCAATTCACTTGACCCGGGCTTAAGTGGAGCAGGTAAAACCCTCGGCTGCTCCAGACTCTTACAAAAAATGCATCCCTGGACTCGAACTCATAACCTGACAACCAAATCCTAAACCATTTTCCATCAAACCACACTTCTTGTGGACAAATTCATGCTTGTTGCACACTTAAGCACCCCAAAAAAAAAAAAAATTAACTGTGACATAATATATTACTGTCACCATACTACCATACTTGCAAGTTGAGAATTGGACAAATATCCATCATTAGCTACAATGTTCCATTACATACCCAAAAAAGGTAGAGTGCTTGTAAAGGTATGTGTAAATAAAAACTGGGGATTCATCAAAATGTAAATAATAAACTAACAATGGGGCTAAAATCTAAATTGAATTAATTTCTTCAAGATGGACCCAAATCAGCAAAACTAGTGATGGGGGGGAAAACACATATTCATGATGCCTAATTATTTTTCTTTTGTCAAAAAGGGAACAATTTTATATGATCACCAAACCCACAAAAACTAAACAAAGGGAGAGTAAATTTCAAAAATGACAAAAAAGAAAGGAAAAGTAGTGAGAGTGTGATTGATGGTACCTGCTTCTTCAGCTTTTCTTTGAGCTAACTCATAGTCATTGATAATCTCCTCAGTGTATGAAGCCTCATTGTTGGAGACTGAAGACTTTAATCCTCTCATGTTCTTGCAAGGAGAGGTGAAAATTGAACTTGAGTGATTTGTTTCTTGTGGCATCTTTCTATCTAATATCCCTCTCTAAATTCACTGCCCCAAAAAAAAAAAAAAATGCTCATAAGTCAGAACCATTTGAAATGGGAATTTTTTTATGATCAGTAAATGAAAAATACAACCACCCCACCAAAAAAAAAGGAATGCTATAATGCAAGAAGATGTAGATGAAAAAGGAAATGAACACACAACCCCAGAAAACAAAATGAGAGAGATTTAAGAGTAAGTACATATTAAGTGTTGATGCCTTTGAATGGGTCCTTAAAATTTGGACTAAAAGAAAAGCAGTGGTACTTGAGCTTAATTATGGAGTTATGGGATGTGTAAGAAGATGATCAGAGCAGTTGCAGAAATGGGAGGTGAAACAAACAAGCTTCCCATGCAGAGTTATGAGAGAGCATTACATATGAGCTAAGAAAGTGAGTGTGACTTTGTCTCTTTGCTGGTTATGAAAGAAACTGAAAGAGAGAGTCCCAAGAGAAGAGAAAATCAAAAGACTAATGAAATTCAAACGTTAGTGTCTTTGCCTTCTTCCATCTAAATAAAGAATCAATGTTACTACAAAAGCAACATATTCTTTATGTTTTTAATTGGATCATAACCATGATTTAAAAAATAGGATCGGTGATCTAAAAAATTTAATGTGTTACTGGTTTGATCGTTTGAACCGTTTCAATCGAATCGGTAAAATCGGATGAATCGATCAGTCCAATTTACTGGTTTCGACCAATTTTTTAGAATCCCGATTTTTAGAGTTTATCTGAACCAGACTCATGACCGATTCAATAAATTCAACTGACCGGTACAATCCGATATTTGAAACTATGATAATAACTGCTCTTTTTTCTTTTTTGTTCTCATTTCACCTCATTTTTTTTTATAGGAATTGGATTTAGTGTTAAAGAATTTTATATTCCGTGCTAAACTAAGTTTTATGCTTAATTTTTTATTATTTGTGATAAATAATTACTGAATAAAAATTTATATATAATTAAAATTTAATAATGGGTGGTAGAAGATTAATATTGAAGTAATGTTCACAGATTTTGAAAATGTAGGCCTCCAAATGGCATGCATTAATGAAAGAATATAAGGAAATGACAAGTGTGGAATGCAATGGGACCCTTGAACCTTAGGACTACACAGCAAGATCTAGCCGAAATGATGGCATAATTTGGGTTGCTTTATAAAACTTTGGACTTTGGCATTTCTTTTGTTATGGTGTTTGTCGATACTTATAATGTTTGTCGATTGTCATTCTCATGCTTGCACTTGCTCTCTCTCTCTCTCTCTCTCTCTCTCTCTCTCTCTCATCTCTTCTATATAAAAATTTGTTGCTTGAAGATGATGAAGGACAATTAAATTCATAAGTATGGTTTTAAAGACTATTTTAGTATTTTGTTTTTCTTTTGTTTTTGTTTTTTTTTGTTTTTTGTTTTTGTTTTTGTTTTTTTTTTTTATCTCGTTAAGTGCTCTCGAGTAATCAAAAATGTCTTTTAATAGAAAAAAATCATACAATTTATTAATGACGGCGTCGATATTAGATAAAGACTCATGATCTCTTTATTTATTATTATTTTTTTAGATAATCGATAGGGTATTCGAGTCAGTTTACGTGTACCTCAATTAATTTCAAGGACTTGTGCCCTGTGACAGAAATTTCCCAACACACATCAAGTAAGTCGTTGGACATGACCCAAGAAAATACACCTATTGAGATTCAAACCTTGAATCTGAGAGGGAACAAACCATTGAAGTCAAAAGTCTTTACCATCTTATGATTACATTGGTATAAATTAAAAATGATGCTCAAATCTCAATTAATTAGTAAACATGTTAATGTGATATATGTGTAGAAAACAAGATTAAGAGATTATTAAATTAAAACCCTAATCTCCGATTTTGAGCATTATGAAACAAGAAAGGTGCTCATATATTTTTTCCGAACTAAATCCTAGTGTTTGGTGAAGAAATAAACAATGGTTGGTGAGCAAATATTGGCAGTAGATTCTCATCCAAAAATTAAAAAGAAAGCAAAGATTCCATCATATTTTACATTTTTTGGTGGGGCTAAGAAAGTGAGAATATTGTCACTTTGAGACTAATAAAGGCAACAAAAATAAATTAATTGAAATAAAAATGAGGCAAAGTAGAATTTAAGTTGATTGTGGAACATTGGATCCCTTAAATTTAAATGATTGCAGAGGGATACTATTGTCATTGTGTCTTTCTACAATTTGTACCCCATTTAAAGGACCATTGAAGAAGAAGGTTTCCCACTCAATCTGCTGCCTAAAATTACTTTAATTGCTTCCTTTTTCTTTTGGATTAGTTGATAAATTGATAAAGTTGTGAGAGAGAGAGTGTTGATGATGAAGACTTGTTTTATAAGCATTGTTGTGTTGTCTAGAGTCAAAATTGGTACAGTTTCAAAAGATTTTTATCATATGGTCAACGAATAGTTGTAATTATCCTTTTGTTTTTTTGGGTCATGAGTTTTCGTAATAACTTAAAATCACACCCTTAAATTTATCACAAGGATATGAGAATTTCTTTCAAGATTTTTCTTCTTTTTATTTATGAAAATAGTTTGACCTATATGAGAATTACAATTTCATTTCCTTCTTTGAGAATGACTTTTTGGGTTCGAATCTCGGTTTTGCCTTCCCAGATCTATACTCGGATCACTTTTTCTTATATTAGGTCCTGGTGAAAACCAAAAATTTGAGTCCCCGCCTAGTACTGAAAATAAAAAATTAAATATATAAAATAAAAATAGGTTCAGATTTTTTAAATCTAGACCCTACATGAAAAAAATGGGTTTCATATTTCACATGTGATATCCAGATTTTTTTCAAATACAAATCGGGTAAAACCTGACTTAAACCATTTGGGTTTATTCAAATCTGATTAGGTCCGAATTTTGTTATCATGTAAGTAAATGTAATTTTTAACATAATTATTGATTAGTTTTATTATGTAAACATATCGGATTTTCATGACCGAATATAAATTTATATTTTAAGAAGTGACATTAGCATTTAATGAATTTTCTTTAACATTTTAACGTTATATATATATATTAGCGTGGTCAAACTTTGACGCTAAAAGAAGTAAAAGACGATGCTAAATTTTTTTACGACGGAAGATGGCGACGCAGAAAATGGATGCTAAAGGCTGGCCGGGGAAAGATTTTAGTGTTGAAGAAGCTTCGGCGATACTAAATATTCAACTCCGCGTCACCGATTATCGCCACATAAATTGATATTCGGCGACTCAGAAAGTGGATAATTTCACGTCGACAAGCAAAGACGACGCTAAAGATCATGGACTTTTAACATTACCCAATTGGCATCGCTAAATATGAATAACTATTAGCGTCGACATTTATCGTGTCGACATTAAATGTAGACTTTTAGCATTGCCACTTTGGCGACACTAAATCTATTTAAAATTATTAAAAATAAAATAGCAGGATGATTAGTCGGGATCAGTGCTACATCTGTCGGGCCTAGAAGAACTATGGAGTTCGATCCTGCAGCACTAGTTTGAGCGAGCGATCTCTCCACGAGCTCCATCAAATTCGCCATTTCTCGATCGTGCTCCTCATTTTGCATCCTCATCTCTGCATTCTGCATCTCGAATTAAGTCAGCTTCAACTGCTCCCTCAAGATAGTGACCTCCTCTGAGGAGCCGGATGATCGAGAAGTAGTCGTTACCGCCTTCCAACGAGTGCCAAGCCTAACATTATAAGAGGTGATGTTCTGGAACATCTGACGCGAAAGCTCATCATCAGCCAAATGTTGTAAACCCTACTTGAGGTTTTGTGTCTAAATCTCCACCATGCATTCCTACATTTTAAGATTATGTGTTAGTTAAAAATAATTATCGAAAATACTGAAATTTTACATAATTTATGTAATTAAACACTTACATAGCACACTCAAACAGTATTGTTCATCCAATTTTTATTTTGAGTGTAGTGGGTGAGCTGGAAAAAATCCGACATCGGGAGGGACTGCAGTACCTATCCTGTGTTGTTTTGCTGTAAACGAAAAATATTAATTAGTAAGTAAATATTGTTAAAATACAGTTGAGTAAACGTATATCCACTTACCTCGAAGTGATCCTCGCGATACGTGAAAAATGACTTTGAGCCTCCAACATGGTTGGACCACGGATTCTGCCGGTTTACATTGTTCTGCTCACAAATTTTCTACAAAAAGAAGTTAGTTACTACTTTTTTTTCTTTCAAAAATAATACAAAATGAAATATAATGGAAATTTAAAAACTTCTACGTATTACTCTGAGGCTCACATGTCGTAAAGATACGCCCAATCCTCCTCACTGATGTCATGCGGCGGCCGATGGGAAATTACATCAGGCACACCATGCTCATCTAAGATGTGCTTGAGTTTCTTCATGCGGTAGTTCAAGTACAAATGGCTCATATAATGGTCGACGTATTTGAGGACATTCGAAGCGTTCAAGTTCAAGTCAACATCGAAGTATCATTTAAAAAAAGTAAAATTGATGTTTGAATTGTACTTACTGACGAGACTGCGAACAAATCGTGACACGTCCGCTCCGATTTCTTCATCCAGCACGTGTACTGTTGGGGAGCATCACACCACGTAATAGTCCAAACTGTGTTGTTGAACTTTATGTTGTGGTGGCCTAGCTGTCTCTCTCCATCATCGGATATGCGGATCGATATCCATCTGTGGGCCTTCACGTGCTCGCCAAGCCTAAACCTCTTGTATGACCATGAGATCGTCTGACTGTTGGGATCAGGTCAGCTGCCTGAACATGTGGCTCAGAGGTGGAACCTGCCACACTTCCGATGGATGGAATTGGTTTCTTGTATTGTCCGGGAGCCATCTAAAAAAATAACAAAATGTTAGTATGCTAAATGTAAGTTAAAGGTCATTTTCAATTACTAAAGTGAATTTTTTAAGTGGAGAACAGCCAATGCTTCATTTGAGGCACTGATAAATGACTCATTCGAAGCACTGTAGTGCCTCAAATGTAGTTGTTTGTCTCATTGAGGAAAACAACCAAACATTTGGGTGCCATTGGCACACCAAGTGTTTAGGACTATATAGGGATCTCAAAACACTTAGTGTGCCATTGACACACCAAGTGTTTAGGATTGTATTGGTACACCAAGTGTTTAGGATTGTATGAGGATTTCAAAATTCCCTATATAATCCTAAACTTTTACAAAACTAAACCACAAACAAAATTATTTTACTAACCTAGTGAGTGTTGTATGGTTGATTTAAGTATGGTTGTGAGTCTGAGTAAATGAGTTTGAGAGAGGTGTGTTTATAGCTATTCTGCTGTGATTATATAGAACCTTTAGCGTTGCCACGTCGAATGACGTTTAAAATATACTTTTTACCTTTATTGTTACCAATAAGTGTTGACGCTAAAAGTTATAAAATTTAGCGTCGTTTTATCCTTCGGTGACACTAAATGTTGAAATTAAAAATAAAAAAAAAATTCCTCCATACTTTTGGCGACATGAAAAACTTTAGGATTGAGATTTAGCATCGCAGATATAACTGCGATGCTAAATAGTATATATTTATTTTATTTTTTTAAATATTATATATTATAAAATTTTAATTTTTATTAAAATTTAAAAATTTATAAAATGTATAAATTTATTAATCACTATTAAATATATGCTGAGTTTCATCGTTGGACGGAAACTCGTCTTTGACTAAATCTTCTTCTCGGTCATCATAGTCTTCTTCGTCATCATCCTCGTTTTGGATGACCTCAATAGTAGCAACATCATCTCGAGTAAGCTGAATAGTGAAAATATCATTCTCTACAACATTTGACAACTAAAATACTTACTCGGTATTGTCATGCTCAGCATCCTTTTCGAAGTGATCATATGTGGCATTTTACTTCTCTTGAACATCCAAAATACCCATCTGGTATAATTTTTCCACGACTTTCCATCAATTCCCAATATTATGGTCATCTAGATACATGATAGGACGTGTCTGATGATAGAAAATATATGGATCATCTTTGTACCAAGCGAAATGAATTAATGTTGATCGATGTTAGATGGTATTGGAACTGAATTATCCTCTTTCTAAGATTAGTGTCAAACCACTTGTATATGAACAAGTCAATCTAACGATTAGGCCTAAAAATCAACTCAATAACTCATTGTAGCACATCATAAAAGTCAACAGTATCGTAACCATGGTCTCGTGTAAGTATAATCTGTAACGACCGGTAGTCTCTACTGCTGTTACATTGTAGAACTGTTACATTACGAGACAAAGGTAATATAATATAAATTATGTTCGAGCACATATATATTCATGGAACGACTTTGGGGATAATTGGTGAATTCCTTGAAATTCCGATACGAAACTGTATTATGTTCTACTCCGAATAGCCCATGGTATTTGGGGGGTAACGTTCACATACAAATTATGATTTTTATGAATTTTATATCGCCAGAAAGATGAGATCGAGACCTACAACTTCCGCTTTGAATATTTTTCCAAATTCAGACCAGAAATAGGTCAAAAATATAAGTTAAAAATCTTGATGAATAGTACCGCGGACTTCTCTAGAAGAATCTCAAACTTTCTTAACATTTCTACAATTTTCTTCATTAATCCAAATTTCAAACAAGCTCTAGTATAAAAGGAGATTACTATTCATCATTTTACAAAATTAGAAAAGATAAAGAAGAAGAAAAATGTGGGAAAGAAAGAGAAGAAGAGAAGAAAAGAAGAAAAGAAGAAAAGAAGAAGAAGAAAGAGAGAAGAAGAAAGAAAAAGAGGAATGAAATAAAGGATAAAAGAGCTTGGCAACTATTAGAGGCTTGGAAAGTGTTGGAAATCAAAGGAAAAGAGGTGAGAAATTCATGACCCAAATTGTTATATATTAAGTTTTGATGATTTGATACTTGTAATATGTTGTGAGCTTGGGTGTGATGATGATTGTGTGATTTTTGTATTAAGACAACGGTAATTTTGAGAAACCCCAACTTGTTAAGTTTTGGGTATAAAACTAAGTGAAGTATATGAAATAAATATAAGTTTATGTTGACGGAGATGTGATAATTATTGAGGATGCATTTGGGAAAGATAGACTTGTGTTGGACAATTATGACCCATAGCGTCACTATTTGTAAAAGACATTGTGTTTTTGTACAAATTAATTATGTAGCAATGGAAATTACCTTTTATCATTTCGTAATTAGATTACTTAAATGTGTGAATGATGAAAGTCCTTATGATTAGTTCCAGATTGAGATGATATGAGACAGTATCAATCCATAAAGGTTTAATCATTAAATATCCCTATTCGTAGTATTATCGAGACTGGACATCGATAATGCGGAATAGACTAGTATTGCACTTGTGCGTGTTATGGAAGCGTAACAACATAATTCTCATGTATTTAAGTATTGGATACTTATGCAAGTGTGATATGAGGTTGTGTTTTACCGATGGTATGGAAAACAGCTTCGCTCTGGATAGACCCCAAGGAATCTCATTGGTAGTATGACTATGTGTCTATAGGAATCCGCATCAGGGTAGGTGTATTTGGTCTTAACCTGAGACTTGCATCGCTAGTACTTACGACAATCAATACGCTTTGGTTTTGGTCGTCCAGGACTTTAACAGGTTATGTGTACGCCTCTTCTGGGTTTATTGAGAATCGTAGTGTATTGGGTGTGATGTCAAGACGAAAGTATCACTTCAGTCATATGGAGATGATAGTCATGCAGGGATACAAAACTGGTTCTCTAAAAGGTTGCAACCGTCGGGATAATATGACTAGGTCATGATTATCCGATAATAAAGAGACTAGTTGCTAGTGATCCGATATTTGCTTCGTACGGGGCATACATTATTCTAGCCACAGGCCTTGCATGTGACATCCGATACTGGATCGTAATACGCAATACTACGTATACTACGCCTGATAAAGATCGTAGATTTCATTAACAATTCGTTGTCATGGCGAATTGGGTAGGCATGGCGCTTTGCTAGAAGCCAACCTTGTCTCGTAAATCGATAAAAACGTAGTACTTGGTACGTACTTGTTCGGATAGTCCGACAACCAGATTTACTGCCAATATATCCAGGGATCTCTTGGGTCGCTTCCCGAAGATTCACCGATGACGTATAATTCGAGCTTAATTAATCTGGGATTAATTACGGAAAGACTTTATCTGGGATAAAGTACTATTTGAAGAGAGAGAAAGATTAATTTGGAATTAATCGATAAAATAATATATTTGATATATTAAACGAAATTAGATTTTGATGCAGAATTAAAATTAGATTTTAATTCGGGCAAACGAGTTAATTTAGAATTAATTCGGGAAAACGAGTTAATTTAGAATTAAAATTAGATTTCGACCCAGAAATTGAAAGAACCATCAGACAGTTGAGAAGGGAAAGGCGAGAAGGCCAAGAAGCCTTAGTTAACATGGAACCTGAACCTTTGGAGGTTGCACCACCAATTCCCATTCGAGACAGAACCATTCCAGTGGTAGATGGCCTCATTTCCTGTATTGTACTTCCTCCTTTACCAGCAAATGTGGGTGACATCAAAACTTGCATTCAGATGATTCAGCAGACAGTTCAGTTTGGAGGAAATGCAACTGAAGATCCTAATGCTCACATCAGCAACTTCCTGGAAGTTTGCGGCACTTTCAATTACAACCGAGCATCAGAAGAAGCGATGAGACTGAGAATTTTTCCATACTCCTTGAAAGACAGAGCAAAAGCTTGGCTACATTCACTACAAGCTGGATCCATTATAACTTGGAACACTCTAGCCATAAAATTCCTTGCAAAATACTTTCCACCAGCCAGAACTGTAAAGTTGAGGAATGACATCACATCCTTTGTGCAGCAAGATTCAGAATCTCTCTACGAAGCTTGGGAAAGGTACAAAGATTTACTCCGGAAATGTCCTCACCATGAGATTCCAAAATGGCTTCAAGTCCAAACTTTTTATAATGGACTTTCTGGACTGATGAGAACCACAGTTGATGCTGCTGCTGGAGGAGCTTTGATGGCAAAAGGAGAAGATCAAGTCTGGGACCTAATCGAAGAAATGACTAACAACAATTCTTTATGGCCAACAGAAAGAAGCATAATTCAAAGAATTTCAGGAATTTATGAAGTTGGAGCCAATACAACAGTCAACACCAAGCTGGATCAGATATGCAAATTCATGGAAACTCTCAACACTCAAATCACCACTGGATCCACAAGTTCACCATATGGAGGAGCACCAGAACCAAACCAACTTGAAGAAACGGTGAATTATGTCAACAATTTCAACAGACAGGGGAACAATCCATATTCCAACACCTACAACCCAGGGTGGAGGAATCATCCTAATTTATCATGGAGCAACAATTCAGGGCAAAAGAACTATCCACTACCTGGATTCCAGCAACAGAATAAAGGCCAGAAGCAGACAAATGAACCAATGATGGCATAGATGTTAGCTCAATTAAAAAGATATGAAGCTATGATTCAGAGCCAATCAGCTTCCATCAAAGCACTAGAAAATCAAATCGGACAACTGGCCAATGCTCAGAGTTACAGACCACCAGGTAATCTTCCCAGCACCACAGAACCCAATCTAAGGAACCGAGGGAAGGAGCAATGTCAAGCCATTACTTTGAAAAGCGGTACTGAAATCAACAAAGATATTGGAATCTAGATGTCCCAAGAAGAAGTTCCAAAAGAAGCCGAGAAACAGATAGAGGAAAAAAAGCAAATGAAAAAGAAGCAAAGGAAAAAGAACCAGAACAAATCATTCCACCTCCACCTTTTCCTCAGCGTCTTCAGAAAAAAAAACTGGACAAGCAGTTTGCTCGTTTCTTGGAGATTTTCAAAAAGCTGCACATTAACATACCATTTGCAGAAGCCTTGGAACAAATGCCCAGCTATGTAAAATTCATGAAAGACATTCTTTCACGAAAACGAAGATTGGGAGATTACGAGACAGTAGCTTTGACAGAAGAATGCAGTGCCATCATTCAGAGGAAGCTTCCCCCAAAGTTGAAAGATCCTGGCAGTTTCACTGTACCTTGCACCATTGGAGAACATTACATCGGTAAGGCTTTATGTGATTTAGGTGCCAGTGTTAATTTAATGCCTTTTTCTATTTACAAGAAACTGAAAATTGGAGAAGCAATGCCTACCTCGGTATCTTTGCAACTTGCTGATCGAACGCTAGCATTTCCAAGAGGAGTCGTTGAAAATGTGCTTGTCAAAGTTGAAAAACTCTTCCTTCCAGCAGACTTCATCATCCTTGACATGGAAGAAGACAAAGAAGTACCTATCATTCTTGGGAGACCATTTTTGGCTACAGGTAAAACTGTGATTGATGTACAAAAAGGAGAACTGACCATGAAAGTGCAGGACCAAGAAGTGACCTTTAATGTTTTCAAAGCCATGAAATTCCCGAGCGATGAAAAAGAAGAAGAAGAATGCTTCAGAGTTGATGTTGTTGATAATATTGTTCAGAATACTGAGCCAAAACCCACGGATACACTTGAAGCTTGCATCACCAACATGACAGACAACGAGCTAAATACTGAAATCTTGGAATGTATCAACTACCTTGACAAACCATTCTGATTCAAAGCAACTCCACCAGTTGAAAGCTTGGAACTGACAAAGAAAGATCGAATCAAGCCTTCGATTGAAGAACCACCACAGCTGGAACTAAAGTTACTTCCGAGCCATCTCAGGTATGTATTTCTTGGAAAATCTTCTGAATTACCTGTTATTATTTCTTCTTCACTAACATTGGAGCAGGAAGAAAAGCTACTAAGAGTATTACGAGAGCACAAAAGAGCCATTGGCTGGACTATAGCAGACATTCGAGGAATTAGTCCTTCATTTTGCATGCACAAGATCCTGATGAATGATGAGTACAAACCCACAGTGGAGCATCAACGGAGACTCAATCCAATCATGGAGGAAGTCGTGAAGAAAGAAATCATCAAATGGTTGGATGCTGGTATCATTTACCCCATCTCAGATAGCACTTGGGTAAGTCCTATGCAGTGTGTACGAAAGAAAGGAGGAATTACTGTTGTCACAAATGAAAAGAACGAGCTGATTCTAACAAGAACGGTGACTGGGTGGAGAGTATGCATGGATTACAGGAAGCTGAACAAAGCCACGAGAAATGACCATTTTTCGCTGCCATTCATTGACCAGATGTTAGACAGACTGGCAGGACATGAGTTCTATTGCTTTCTTGACGGATATTCAGGGTACAATCAGATTGCTATTGCCCAAGAAGATCAGGAGAAAACTACTTTTACATGTCCCTATGGTACTTTTGCTTTCCGCATGATGCCATTTGGATTATGTAATGCCCCTGCCACTTTTCAGCGTTGCATGATGGCTATTTTCTCAGACATGCTGGAGCAGAGTATGGAGGTTTTTATGGATGATTTTTCTGTGTTTGGAGATTCTTTTGACCATTTTTTGCAAAATTTGGAACATGTGTTACAAAGGTGCGAAGATACAAACCTGGTACTCAACTGGGAGAAATGCCACTTCATGGTGCAAAAAGGCATTGTTCTTGGACACCGGATCTCACAAAAAGGGATTGAGGTAGACAAAGCAAAGATAGAGACAATTGAAAAACTACCTCCACCAACATCAGTTAAAGGTATTCGAAGTTTTCTTGGACATGCAGGTTTTTACAGGAGATTTATCAAAGACTTTTCCAAAATTGCAAAACCTCTATGCAATCTTCTGGAGAAGGATGTGCCTTTCAACTTCAAAAAAGAATGCCAGGAAGCTTTTGAAATCTTAAAACAGAAGCTCATATCCGCCCCCATCATTGTAGCACCAGACTGGACCCTTCCATTTGAAGTGATGTGCGATGCTAGTGATTTTGCTGTAGGTGCAGTTTTGGGACAATGCAAAGCAAATATTTTTCACACCATTTACTACTCCAGCAGAACTCTAAATGAAGCTCAACTCAACTACACAACCATCGAAAAGGAGTTGCTCGCAGTTGTGTACGCTTTTGACAAATTCCGCTCTTATCTGTTGGGTCCCAAAATGGTGGTCTACACAGATCATTCAGCAATCAAATATCTGATCACGAAGAAAGATGCCAAACCCAGATTGATCCGTTGGATACTTCTTCTGCAAGAATTTGACGTGGAGATTCGAGACAGGAAAGGGACAGAGAATCAGATGGCTTATCATCTATCGAGGCTCGAGAATGGAAACACAGCTGACAAAGATCTATCAATCAAAGAAACTTTTCCAGATGAACAGCTGTTTGCCATGAAACAACAGGAAGTCCCTTGGTATGCTGACTATGTCAACTACATTGTGTCAGGAAAATGGCCGTTGGAATGGACAACTGATGAGTGGTATTTATACCACTATTTCCCACTCATTTGACCTAATGTTTTGTATTATTTCTCGAGTTTTATGAACGTTTTGATGTGTTTTGTTGTTATTTTGCAGATAAATAAAGTTTGGACAGCACTGGAAGCAATTTGGGACAAAATCGGTCAAAAATGCGTCAACTGGAATAATTTTGTCTTCTGCGCGTCGCGCCGCGCATAGCCTTGGCGTCGCGACGCCCAGCCTGCACCGAAGTTGCTAAAATGCGCCGTGGTCAACGGTTCCACAATTTGAAAAGTTTGACTTTGCTAACGTGCGCCGTGCCACGTGTCACCATCACAGAAGACTTGCTAACGTGCGCTGCCACGTGTCATCATCTCAACGGTGCCGACAATCATCATCTATGCTATCTTGCGCCTTGCCACGTGTCGACATCATAACGGCCTTGCTAAAATGCGCCATGCCACGTGTCAAGATCAGACGCTGCCGACAATCTCACATCATGGTGACGTAAGCAATGACGTCATGAACAGTGCCACGTCAGCGGATCAGATCTGAGTCAACGAACCAGCAAGTGACACGTGTCACTGTAGCGCACGGCGCGACGCGCAGCGAGCGTCGCGACGCGCATACCCCATCCGCGCCTATAAATAGAGGGCGAGGGTTCAGTTCTTGTTGTACCATTTCCTCTCCCAAATCCTATGTAATTCGGGAGTTCTTCTCTCTCTAAGTTTCTTTTTATAAAATTTTGTAATTTTTAATTACGTTCTGTAATAATAATAATTTACTTTCTTTATTTTACAGTTTTTACTACTCATTATGAGGAGGTAACTTCCTTCTGTTAAGGTAAAAGGTAATTCTTTTACTATTACTTCTTAGATTATTCTCCCATAATTATAATATATTCAAGTTTTAAATTGACTTAATCAGGATACCGCCAGATTGGTCGGTGGATAATAAAATTTATATTCCGCCTTTATGGCTGGTTTAATTTATATTCCGCCTTTATGGCTGGTTTATTTAAATTCCGCCTTTATGGCTGGTTTATTTTCAGTTCCGCCTTTATGGCTGGTTTATTTTCATTCCGCCTATATGGCTGGTTATTTTGATTCCGCCTTTATGGCTGGTTATTTTTAAAATGATTCCGCCTTTATGGCTGGTTGTTTTTAAACTAATTAAATCAAAATACCGCCTATATGGCTGGATGAAAATGTTTTGCAAAACTTATATTATATTATGGGAGAAATCTAATTAGTATATAGTAGAAGTAATTCCTTTTTACCTTAGCAATTTTATTTTATTTCACTTTCAGCAGTTATTCTACTACATTTACTTTATGCAATTTTATTTTAAGTCTTTTAAGTTTTTAGCCCTAGTTATGTGTCGTAGCTAAGTTAGTTATCTAGGGTTGTGATGAGTTTCATTTAACTGGTTTATAAGGGTTAGATTATAGTTTGGGTAATTTAAAGATTTATTTATTGAGTCTTAATCTTAAAGCTCTTTAATTAACTGGCCATTAATTAAATTGATTAGGTAAACTTAAAATGAACTAGACATAGGGATTTTAAGTTTAGACCTTAGACTCAATAGCCCACGATCTTCCTTGAGGATAGATAACCCTTTTAATAGATTTCCTTACAGGATAGGAATATACCTGTTAGGCGGGGGTAGCCATAATTGGAACTTGAATTTAATGAATCTAGATAATTTGGTTGACATAGACATATGGTTCAATTGGATTATACTAGGTATTTGTAATTGACCATCAGAAGAGGCTTTTACTTAAATTAGTGTTCCAGGTTATTAAATTGATATATTACCCAACTATAAGATAACTACTTCATCTTTTAAATAATATTGAAATAAGTCACAACCCTGGATAGTTTTTAATATTGAATTTCCTTAAAATCTACTTTTAAGCAATTTTATTTATTTGTCTTTAAATTTAGAATCGTCGCCATTCCAAATCAATCAAACAACTTGTTAGATACTGGTAATCATTTGGCCCAATAAATTGATAACAAAAAGGTTTTAAGTCCTCGTGGGATCGATACTTTTTATACTACTTGAACGATACGTACGCTTGCGTTATACGTGTGTGTTTACGCCGGTCAAGTTTTTGGCGCCGTTGCCGGGGACTTAGTTATCTTTTATTATTAGTTTAAGGGTTAGATACTTTTACTTGTATCTAATTTCTTTTTACTTATTATTTTTGTTTTATTGTATTTCAGGTTCTCAGACACTTCATGAGACGAACCAGAAGCTTTGAATTCCGACCGCTTGACCCAGAAATTGAAAGAACTATCAGACAGTTGAGAAGGGAAAGGCGAGAAGGCCAAGAAGCTTTAGTCAACATGGAACCTGAACCATTGGAGGTTGCACCACCAATTCCCATTCGAGATAGAACCATTCCGGTGGTAGATGGCCTCATTTCGTGTATTGTACTTCCTCCTTTACCAGCAAATGCAGGTGATATCAAAACTTGCATTCAGATGATTCAGCAAACAGTTCAGTTTGGGGGAAATGCAATTGAAGATCCTAATGCCCACATCAGCAACTTCCTGGAAGTCTGCGGCACGTTCAATTACAACCGAGGAGCTGAAGAAGCTATGAGGTTGAGAGTTTTCCCATATTCCCTGAAAGACAGAGCAAAAGCATGGTTACATTCACTACCAGCAGGATCAATCACAACCTGGAACACTCTTGCTACAAAATTCCTTGCAAAATACTTTCCACCAGCCAGAACTGCAAAGTTGAGAAATGACATCACATCCTTTGTACAGCAAGATTCAGAATCTCTGTACGAAGCTTGGGAGAGATACAAAGATTTGCTCCGGAAATGTCCTCACCATGAGATTCCAAAATGGCTTCAAGTCCAAACTTTCTACAATGGACTTTCTGGACTGATGAGAACCACAATCGATGCTGCTGCTGGAGGAGCTTTAATGGCAAAAGGAGAAGATCAAGCTTGGGACCTAATTGAAGAAATGGCCAACAACAACTCCTTGTGGCCAACAGAAAGAAGTCTGATTCAAAGAATTGCAGGAATATATGAAGTTGGAGCTAATTCAGCAGTCAACACCAAGCTGGCCAAATATGTAAATTTATGGAGACTCTCAACACTCAAAACACCACTGGATCCACAAGTTCACCATATGGAGGAGCACCAGAACCACAACAACATGCAGAGATGGTGAATTATGTCAACAATTTCAACAGACAGGTGAACAATCCATATTCCAACACCTACAACCCAGGGTGGAGGAATCATCCTAATTTTTCATGGAGCAACAATTCAGGGCAACAGCAGAACTATCCACCACCTGGATTCCAGCAACAGAACAAAGGCCAGGCGCAGGCATATGAACCAGGAATAGCAGAAGTGCTGGCTCAGTTAAAAAAATACGATGCTATCTTTCAGAGCCAATCAGCTTCCATCAAAGCACTGGAGAATCAAATCGGACAACTGGCCAATGCTCAGAGCTACAGACCGCCAGGAACCCTTCCTAGCAACACTGAACCAAATCCAAGGAACATAGGGAAGGAGCAATGTCATGCCATTATGTTAAAGAGTGGTACTGAAATCAACAAAGATGTTGGAGTCAAAACAGCTGCTGAGGAAGTTCCAAAAGATGCAGTTCCACAGATGGAAGAAAAAGAAGCAAAGGAAAAGAAAAAGAACAGATCACTCCACCTCCACCTTTTCCTCAGCGTCTTCAGAAAAGCAAATGGACAAACAGTTTGCTCGTTTCTTGGAGATTTTCAAAAAGCTGCACATTAACATACCATTTGCAGAAGCCTGGAACAAATGCCCAGTTATGTCAAATTCATGAAAGACATTCTTTCACGAAAACGGAGATTGGGAGACTATGAAACAGTAGCTTTGACAGAGGAATGCAGCGCCATCATTCAGAGAAAACTTCCCCCCCAAAGTTGAAAGATCCTGGCAGTTTCACCATTCCATGCATCATAGGAGACATAATTTCGGTAAGGCTTTATGTGATTTAGGTGCAAGTGTTAACTTAATGCCTTTTTCTATTTACAGGAAACTGCAAATCGGAGAAACTATGCCTACCTCAGTCTCACTGCAACTTGCTGATCGAACGCTCGTATTTCCGAGAGGTGTAGTTGAAAATGTGCTGGTAAAAGTTGATAAATTCATTTTTCCAGCAGATTTTATTGTCCTTGACATGGAGGAAGACGCAGATGTGCCAATCATCCTTGGGAGACCATTCTTGGCTACTGGTCGGACCATTATTGATGTACAGAAAGGAGAACTAACCATGAGGGTACAGGACCAAGAAGTAACATTCAATGTTTTCAAAGCCATAAATTTTCCAGATGATGAAAAGAAGGAAGAATGTTTCAGACTTGATGTGATACACCATACCATCCAGAACTCTGACGCAAAACAAAGTTCTACCAACAAACCTAAGGCATGTCAATCGCCTGTGGAGACTGATGATAAAGGGTTTTGTGCAATCGAAAAGCCAAGTCTTGTCCTACAAGCAACAGAAGAGAAACAGTTCCACCAACTCAATGAATTGGAGGAATTTCACATTCAGCCTTTTAAAAATGCCATATTATACAAAGAAAAGGCCAGGAAAAGACATGATGAGAAGTTAGTACGCATACAACTGGAACCAGGGCAGAAGGTATTGTTCAATAAATCAGGAGTGAAATTCTTCCCATGGAAGTCAAAATCAAGGTGGTCAGGTCCATTCCTAATCACTAAGGTTTTACCAGACAAAACCATTGAGATAAATGATCCTGACTCCAACAAAACTTTCAAAGTGAAAAACAAGCGTGTCAAGCACTACTGGGGAGAATCATTTGAGCGACAAAAAGAAAGTGTCACACTTTCAGATCCAGCATAAACGTTCAAGCAGTCACGTCTAGCTGACGACTTTAAACTTAGCGCTCGCAGGGAGGCAACCCATGCAATTTTTGTATATATTGTGATTTGGTGTGATTTAATTTTGTGTGTTTAGTTTTTGCAGATTAAGTCATTTCAAGATGGACGAAGCTCTCTCAAATCTTCACAAGCAATTTCCTTCTCTCCCTCAAAAATCTCTGATGAAAGTCTACAAAGCTCGCTTGGAACGAATGAGGTTACTGACGATCTATGGTGTTCCCAATGACATTCGTTGGGTAATTGAAGCATGAGTCCGATTGGCAGGTGAATCTTCTGACTCTTTTATTTCACACTTGCCTGGTTTTGGAAGAAGCACCTATGCAAAGAAACGAAGAGCTAAGCAAATGGGTGTTTGTTACAAATGTGCACGTTGGAATTGCAACACTCGTTGTCGTTCTTTAGGAATGGTGTCTGATAATCGCGAAGAAAAATTAAATTCATTAGGGATGGCTTGAGTAAGGAGTCTTTAGATGATATATCTTCGACTCTTGAGACGCATCCCAGTGGATATGTTCACATAGAATTTCGCAGATTACATACACAATTCCAAAAGAAAGACAACAGTTAAGTCTTGGGAATCTGACTAAAAAAGACCCTGTTTGCCATTTATAAGAAAATTGGATAGGAAGCTTGTCCCTGACGCATAGACGTTAATCAAGCTGTAAATTTTTGTATATATTTCTTGTCTTTTCCTAATAATATTAATTTGTTTTGTTGTTTACTTTTCTCTCCGACAGGATCCAGATCTTGTTGACTATCATAATCTATTTTACTATTTTGCTACTAACCGTCCTTTGGAAGATACTTGTGCTATTTTTACTCACCCTTTTCAGGTATTATAAATTCAACTCATCATTGCACCTTGAAGTCATCCTAATTTGAGAAAGAAATACATAGAAAAATGGAAGCCACTTCAAGAAGACGAGTTGAAAACATCTGTGTGTTTTGTGGTAGTACTGTTGGTACTAAACCACAATACATAGAAGCAGCACAAGAATTGGGTCGAGTCTTAGCCGCAAGGAATATGCACTTAATATATGGCGGAGGCAATCTCGGACTTATGGGGATCGTTTCAAAGGCCGTACAGGAGGGAGGCAGTCACGTTTTGGGAATCGTCCCAAAACCCTTGGCAGAGGCAAATCTTATTGGATCATCAAACGGAGAGGAACTGATTGTATCAGGTATGTCTGAACGTTTGGTAGAAATGATTAACCGTGCTGATGCTTTTATTGCTTTGCCAGGTGGCTTGGGTACATTGGAGGAAATTTTTATAGTTCTATCTTGGGCGAACCTGAACATACACCAGAAACCGCTTGGACTACTCAACGTTGATGGATTTTATGATTTTCTTTGTGTGTTTCTTGATGATGCTCGGAGAAATGGGTTCGTGTCAAAACCTATGAAAGACCTCCTCTTCACTGCCAGACTTGCTCCAGATCTAATAGATCAACTCATAGCCTATGAACCACAAGTTGACCCTATCCTATCAAAGATAAATTGGTCTGAGGACGATCGTGGTAAGAGGCGTCGAATTAATCTGGATCTTAACCTTTAATTTTCTGTAGATTTCAGCTAACCAGGTACAACCTTCTATCTCTCCTTTTACTGTTTAAGACATTGGGGACAATGTCTCATTTAGGTTTGGGGGAGGGATTTAGTTGATTAGTACCTTGTTTTTAGTTTATATGTTTGTTTTTATTTTAGTCCAAAATTTTTCGAAAAATACAAAAAAATTTAAAAATTTTCAAAAATTACAAAAATATTTTGCATTTTTGTGTTTTTATTTTGACTAAAAAGGTGAAATTGGTGAGAGGGAGCTGAGTAAGGAGTTTTCACTCCTGATACGTATCTCAAACCATTTATTTCAAAACAGTTAATTTTTTTTATTTCCTTTTAAATTATTTAATTTGTGAATTCTCCATAAATCTGACTAAAATGAATCTTCATATGTTCAGTTGACAGGTATTATGAACTTCCATGGAACATACATTCATGAGCTAAAATTGAAAAGTTTGTAATATTCCGTACTATAGTTTAATTGGAGGAAGCATCTCTAAATAGTGATGGAGTAAAAAAAAAAAAAAAAAAAAAAAAAGTCCGAGATCCGAGTTATTAGTCTGTAAGGGTGTTTTAACACCTAGTGCCCTAAAACCAACTGGTTTGGGAGTCACTGGCCCAAAGCTCGTTACATGGATCGAAGATGCTGCAAAAATATATTTATCTGAAGTCTGAGTAATTAAGTTCGTAGGGGTGTCTTAACACCTGGTGCCCTAAAGCCAACTGGTTTGGGAGCCACCGACCCAAAGCTCGCTACATAGACGGAAGGTATTGTATATAAATAAAAAATAGAGAAAAATCAAAGAAAAAATCAGAAAAATCAAAAAATTATTCCATTGCTACAAAAAAGGTGTGAAGTCTGAAAGAACTTTAGGACAAAAATATTACTCTCTTATCAACTGCACTTATGACTGTTGTGGACAAAATGAGTTGATTAATATTTTGTTAGCTGTGTATATGAAGAATGGTAAAAATAATCGGAGAATTTACTTATTCGGTAATTTAGAAAGAAACAAAACAACTAGTAACTTAGAGTAGAATTTTCACCTGATTAGTCATTAACTTTCTTTATTCTCTTTTCGCTTGTCTTTTTGCTTTTGTGTACATTAGTTTTAACTAACTTTTTACTTTTGTAAAATGTTTGTGGGTATCATTGCTGTAAACCCTCACGAGACTACACTCGTCCACTAGGGACACCTAGGGGTTTAAAGGCTTGTTGCATACGCTAAATGCAACCGTGATCCCTACGAAAGTGGCTTAGTTAAAGTTTATTTTATGTTATTTTATTTTCTGTTTTGCTCGAGGACTAGCAAAATGTTAGGTTTGGGGGTGTGATGAGTGGTATTTATACCACTATTTCCCACTCATTGACCTATGTTTTGTATTATTTCTCGAGTTTTATGAACGTTTTGATGTGTTTTGTTGTTATTTTGCAGATAAATAAAGTTTGGACAGCACTGGAAGCAATTTGGGACAAAACCGGTCAAAAATGCGTCAACTGGAATAATTTGTCTTCTCTGCGCGTCGCGCCGCGCATAGCCTTGGCGTCGCGACGCCCAGCCTGCACCGAAGTTGCTAAAATGCGCCGTGGTCAACGGTTCCACAATTTGAAAAGTTTGACTTTGCTAACGTGCGCCGTGCCACGTGTCACCATCACAGCAGACTTGCTAACGTGCGCTGCCACGTGTCATCATCTCAACGGTGCCGACAATCATCATCTATGCTATCTTGCGCCTTGCCACGTGTCGACATCATAACGGCCTTGCTAAAATGCGCCCATGCCACGTGTCAAGATCAGACGCTGCCGACAATCTCACATCATGGTGACGTAAGCAATGACGTCATGAACAGTGCCACGTCAGCGGATCAGATCTGAGTCAACGAACCAGCAAGTGACACGTGTCACTGTAGCGCACGGCGCGACGCGCAGCGAGCGTCGCGACGCGCATACCCCCCCATCCGCGCCTATAAATAGAGGGCGAGGGTTCAGTTCTTGTTGTACCATTTCCTCTCCCAAATCCTATGTAATTCGGGAGTTCTCTCTCTCTCTAAGTTTCTTTTTATAAAATTTTGTAATTTTTAATTACGTTCTGTAATAATAATAATTTACTTTCTTTATTTTACAGTTTTTACTACTCATTATGAGGAGGTAACTTCCTTCTGTTAAGGTAAAAGGTAATTCTTTTACTATTACTTCTTAGATTATTCTCCCATAATTATAATATATTCAAGTTTTAAATTGACTTAATCAGGATACCGCCAGATTGGTCGGTGGATAATAAAAATTCATATTCCGCCTTTATGGCTGGTTTAATTTATATTCCGCCTTTATGGCTGGTTTAATTTAAATTCCGCCTTTATGGCTGGTTTATTTTCAGTTCCGCCTTTATGGCTGGTTTATTTTCATTCCGCCTATATGGCTGGTTATTTTGATTCCGCCTTTATGGCTGGTTATTTTTAAAATGATTCCGCCTTTATGGCTGGTTGTTTTTAAACTAATTAAATCAAAATACCGCCTATATGGCTGGATGAAAATGTTTTGCAAAGCTTATATTATATTATGGGAGAAATCTAATTAGTATATAGTAGAAGTAATTCCTTTTTACCTTAGCAATTTTATTTTATTTCACTTTCAGCAGTTATTCTACTACATTTACTTTATGCAATTTTATTTTAAGTCTTTTAAGTTTTTAGCCCTAGTTATGTGTCGTAGCTAAGTTAGTTATCTAGGGTTGTGATGAGTTTCATTTAACTGGTTTATAAGGGTTAGATTATAGTTTGGGTAATTTAAAGATTTATTTATTGAGTCTTAATCTTAAAGCTCTTTAATTAACTGGCCATTAATTAAATTGATTAGGTAAACTTAAAATGAACTAGACATAGGGATTTTAAGTTTAGACCTTAGACTCAATAGCCCACGATCTTCCTTGAGGATAGATAACCCTTTTAATAGATTTCCTTACAGGATAGGAATATACCTATTAGGTGGGGGTAGCCATAATTGGAACTTGAATTTAATGAATCTAGATAATTTGGTTGACATAGACATATGGTTCAATTGGATTATACTAGGTATTTGTAATTGACCATCGGAAGAGGCTTTTACTTAAATTAGTGTTCCAGGTTATTAAATTGATATATTACCCAACTATAAGATAACTACTCATTCATCTTTTAAATATATTGAAATAAGTCACAACCCTGGATAGTTTTTAATATTGAATTTCCTTAAAATCTACTTTTAAGCAATTTTATTTATTTGTCTTTAAATTTAGAATCGTCGCCATTCCAAATCAATCAAACAACTTGTTAGATACTGGTAATCATTTGGCCCAATAAATTGATAACAAAAAGGTTTTAAGTCCTCGTGGGATCGATACTTTTTATACTACTTGAACGATACATACGCTTGCGTTATATGTGTGTGTTTACGCCGGTCAACAACTCAGCAACGGAATAAGTTCTTCAAAGAAGTCAAGCACTATGTCTGGGACGAGCCATACCTGTTCAAACGGTATGCTGATCAACTACTGAGACGATGTATTCCACATGAGGAAATCAACAGTGTTTTGCAACACTGTCATTCATCACCATATGGCGGACACTTCAGCGGAAACAAAACTACAGCCAAAGTCCTACAATCAGGTTTGTTCTAGCCCACTCTTTTTAAAGATGCTTATCTTTTTGCTTTTCAATGTGACAGGTGCCAGAGAATGAGAAATATTTCCAGGAGAAACGAAGGACCGTTGCAAAACATTCTGGAAGTGGAAATATTTGATGTATGGGGTATTGATTTCATGGGACCCTTTGTTCCATCATTCGGAAACCTGTACATCCTGGTTGCTGTAGACTACGTCTCCAAATGGGTCGAGGCAATTGCACTGCCATCCAATGATTCCAAAGTGGTGATCAAATTCTTGAAAAAGAACATTTTCACTAGGTTTGGAACACCTCGAGCAATCATCAGCGATGGTGGCTCTCATTTCTGCAACAGATACTTCGATGCACTCCTATCCAAATACGGAGTTACTCACAAGGTTGCCACAACTTACCATCCACAGTCAAATGGACAAGTTGAGGTTTCAAACAGGGAAATCAAAAGAATCCTAGAAAGAACCGTTGGATCAACAAGGAGAGACTGGTCTACAAAATTGGATGATGTATTATGGGCCTACCGAATAGCTTACAAGACACCCATTGGTATGTCCCCATATCAATTGGTGTTTGGGAAAGCATGCCATCTGCCAGTTGAGCTTGAACACAAGGCGTACGGGGCACTGAAGAAGTTGAATCTTGACTCACAAGCTGCAGGAGAGAAAAGACTTCACCAACTCAATGAATTTGAGGAATTTCACCTACAGGCTTATGACAATGCCAAATTATACAAGGAAAAGACCAAAAAATGGCATGACCGAAAAATAGTGCACAGACATTTGGAACCAAGACAGCAGGTGTTGTTGTACAACTCGAGATTGAAACTTTTCCCTGGAAAATTGAAATCTAGGTGGTCCGGACCATTTGTGATCACTCAGGTTTTACCATATGGAGCTGTTGAGTTACTGGATCCCAATACCAACAACACATTTAAAGTTAACAGTCAGCGTGTCAAGCACTATTGGGGAGAATCATTTGAGCGACAAAAAGAAAGTGTCACACTTTCAGATCCAGCATAAACGTTCGAGAAGTCACGTCTAGCTGACGACTTTAAACTTAGCGCTCGCAGGGAGGCAACCCATGCAATTTTTGTATATATTGTGATTTGGTGTGATTTAATTTTGTGTGTTTAGTTTTTGTAGATTAAGTCATTTCAAGATGGAAGAAGCTCTCGCAAATCTTCACAAGCAATTTCCTTCTCTCCCTCAAAAATCTCTGATGAAAGTCTACAAAGCTCGCTTGGAACGGATGAGGTTACTGACGATCTATGGTGTTTCCAATGACATTCATTACGTAATTGAAGCACGAGTCCGATTGGCAGGTGAGTCTTCTGACTCTTTTATTTCACACTTGTCTGGTTTTGGAAGAAGCACCTATGCAAAGAAACGAAGAGCTAAGCAAATGGGTGTTTGTTACAAATGTGCACGTTGGAATTGCAATACTCGTTGTCGTTCTTTAGGAATGGTGTCCGTTAATCGCGAAGACAAAATCAAATTCATTAGGGATGGCTTGAGTAAGGAGTCCTTAGATGGTATATCTTCGACTCTTGAGACGCATCCCAGTGGATATGTTCACATAGACTTTCGCAGATTACATACACAATTTCAAAAAGAAAGACAACAGTTAAGTCTTGGGAATCTGACTCAAAAAGACCCTGTTTGCCAATTTATAAGAAAATTGGATGGGAAGCTTGTCCCTGACGCATAGACGTTAATCAAGCTGTAAAATCTTGTACATATTATATCTCTTTGTCTTTTCCTAATAATATTGATTTGTTTTGTTGTTTTCTTTTGTTTTCTCCGACACGATCCAGACCTTTTTGACTATCACGATCTATTTTACTATTTTGTTACTAATCGTCATTTGAAAGATACTTGTGCTATTTTTACTCACCCTTTTCAGGTATTATAAAATCAACTCATCATTGCACTTTTGAAGTCATCCAGAGTTGAGAAAGAAAAACATAAAAAATGGAAGCCACTTCAAGAAGACGAGTTGAAAACATTTGTGTGTTTTGTGGTAGTAGTATTGGTACTAAACCACAATACATAGAAGCAACACAGGAATTGGGTCGATTCTTAGCTGCAAGGAATATGCACTTAATATATGGCGGAGGAAATCTTAGACTAATGGGGATCGTTTCAAAGGCCGTACATGAAGGAGGTCGTCACGTTTTGGGAATCATCCCAAAACCCTTGGCCGAGGCAAATCTTATTGAACCATCTAACGGAGAGGAACTGATCGTGCCAGGTATGTCTGAACGACTGGTAGAAATGATTAACCGTGCTGATGCTTTTATTGCTTTGCCAGGTGGCTTGGGCACATTGGAGGAAATTTTTATTGAAATATCTTGGGCGAACCTGAACATACACCAAAAACCAATTGAGCTGTACAACGTTGATGGATTTTATGATTTTCTTTGTGTGTTTCTTGATGATGCCCGAAGGAATGGGTTCATATCAAAACCTTTAAAAGAACTTCTCTTTACTGCCAGAACCGCTCCGGATCTAATTGACCAACTCTTAACATATGAACCACAAGTTGACCCTATCATTTCAAAGATAAATTGGTCTGGGGACGATCGTGGTAAGAGGCGTCGGGTTAATCTGGATCTTAACCTTTAATTTCATGTAGAATTTCTGCTAACCAGGTATTATCTTCTAAACTCTTCTTCTACTGTTTAAGACATTGAGGACAATGTCTCATTTAGGTTTGGGGGAGGGAATTAGTTGATTAATATCTTGTTTTTTTGTTGTGTGTCCAAATTTTTTTCGAAAAATACAAAAAAATTGAAAAATTTTCAAAAAATTACAAAAATATTTTGTGTTTTTTGTATTTTTGTGTTTTGCCTAAAAAGGTGGAATTGGTAAGAGATAGCCGAGTAAGGAATTTCCACTCTTGAGACCTATCTCAAACCTATTTCGAAACAAGTTAATTTTTGTTTATTTCCTTTTGAATTATTTAATTTGTAAATTCTCCATAAATCTGACTAAAATGGATTTTCATATGCTCCGTTGACAGGTATTATCAACATACATGGTAACACACGGTCATGAGCTAAAATTGAAAAGTTTGTAATATTCAGTGCTCTAGTTTAATTGGAGGAAGCATCTCAAAAAAGTGATGGTGTAAAAAAAAAAAAAAAAAACGTCTGAGATCCGAGTTATTAAGTTTGTAAGGGTGTTTTAACACCTAGTGCCCTACAACCAACTCGTTTGGGAGTCATTGGCCCAAAGCTCGTTACATGGATCAAAGATGCTGCAAAAGTATATATATCTGAAGTCTGGGTAATTAAGTCTGTAAGGGTGTTTTAACACCTGGTGCCCTAAAGCCAACTGGTTTGGGAGCCACCGACCCAACACTCGCTACATAAATGGAAGATATTGTATATAAATAAAAAAAAAATCTAAGAAAAAATCTGAAAAATCTGAAAAATTATTCCATTACTGCAAAAAGGTGTGAAATCTGGTAAAACTTTAGGACAAAAATATTACTATCTTATCAACTGCACTTATGACTGTTGTGGGAAAAAATGAGTTGTTTAATATTTTGTTGGCTGTGTATATGGAGAATGGTAAAAATAATTGGAGAATTTATGTATTCAGTAATTTAGAAAGAAACAAAACAACTAGTAACTTGGAGTAGAAGTTTCACCTGATTAGTCACTAACTTCTTTATTCTCTTTTCGCTTGTCTTTTTGCTTTTGTGTGCATTAGTTTTACTACCTTTTTACTTTTGTAAAATGTTTGTGGGTATCATTGATGTAAACCCTCACGAGACTACAACTCGTCCACTAGGGACACCTATGGGTTTAAAATCTTGTTGCATATGCTAAATGCAACCGTGATCCCTACGAAAATGGCTTAGTTAAATTTTATTATGTTATTTTATTCTATGTTTTGCTCGAGGACTAGCAAAATGTTAGGTTTGGGGGTGTGATGAGTGGTAAATCTATCACTATTTCCCACTCATTTAACCTTATATTTTGTATAGTTTCTTGAGTCTTGTGAATATTTTGATGTGTTTTGTGTTATTTTGTAGATAAATAAAGTTTCAGGACACTCTGGAGGTGATTTGGAGCAAAACTGTGAAAATTGGCCAAAAAGGGCATTTCGGTAAATTCTCAGCGTCGCGACGCCGGGACCTTCAGCGTCGCGACGCCTAACCTGCACCGAAGTCTGCTATCGTGTGCCTGGTCAACGGGTCAGAATTTGAGAAGTTTGACTTTGCTAACGTGCGCCTTGACACGTGTCACCACCACAGAAGATCCGCTAACGTGCGCACAACACATCATCATGACGTCATCAATGGCGTCATCACAATTATTGAGTTATCATGAATAGTGCCACGTCATCAATGACGTCAGCTTCATAATTGAGTTCCAGCCGCCATGCCACGTGTCGACCTTATCCTCTTATCCGAATCGCTACGTGTCAAGCTGTCCTTGTGCCACGTCTCACTATTCCAGCGTCGCGACGCCGGGACCTTCAGCGTCGCGACGCCGGGACCTTCAGCGTCGCGACGCTGGAAACCGAATTTTTTGCCTATAAATAGAGCGCAAATTTTCAGATTTCAGTGTACCATTCTCTCTCACTTCTTCTATGTAATTAGGGAGTTCTTCTCTCTCTAAGTTTCTTTTAATTTTTAGTTTTTAGTTTTGTAATAATTTTAATTACTTTTTGTAATAATAGTAATTTACTTTCTTTACTTTTTACAGTTTTACTATTCACTATGAGGAGGTAACTTCCCTATGCTATGGTGAAGGTATTCTTTTACTATTGCTATTTAGATTAATCTCCCTTAAAAATAATATATTTACTATTTAAAATTTGACTTAAAAGAGATACCGCTATATTGGTCGGTTGGTAAATCAATTTAACTTGGTTAAACCTATTAAGAAAGGATACCGCCAGATTGGTCGGTTGGTAAATTTAATTCCTTTTCCGCCGTTTATGGCTGTTTATTTTGGTTCCGCCTTTATGGCTGGTTGGACTTAATTTGACTTAATCAGGAT
This sequence comes from Zanthoxylum bungeanum, assembly GCA_019454045.1. Lineage (NCBI taxonomy): Eukaryota > Viridiplantae > Streptophyta > Magnoliopsida > Sapindales > Rutaceae > Zanthoxylum > Zanthoxylum bungeanum. The sequence continues at coordinate 40,167 of SKCR01046705.1, forward strand.
ACCGCCAGATTGGTCGTTGGTAATAATCACAAGTTTTATATTTATTTTCTGGGAGATTATCTAAATTAGTAGTAGTAGAAATAATTCCTTTTACCTTAGCATTTTTATTTTAGTTTACTTTTCAGCATTTATTTTACCGCATTTACTTTATGCAATTTTATTGTTAAGTCTTTTAAGTTTTTAGCCCTAGTTATGTGTCGTAGCTAAGTTAGTTATCTAGGGTTGTGATGAATTTCAATTTAATCGGTTTATAAGGGTTAGATTATAGTTTGGGTAATTTAAAGATTTATTTATTGAGTCTTAATCTTAAAGCCTTTTTATTAACTGGCCATTAATAAAATTGATAAGTAAACTTAAAATGAACTAGACAAGGGATTTTAAGTTTAAGACCTTAGACTCAATAGCCCACGATCTTCCTTGAGGATAGATACCCTTTATAGATTTCCTTACAGGATAGGAATATACTTGTCGGGCGGGGGTAGCTATAATTGGAACTTAAACTTAATGAATCTAGGTAATTTGTTTGACATAGACATATAGTTCAATTGGATTATACTAGGTATTTGTAATTGACCATCGGAAGAGGCTTTTACATAATTTAGTGTTCCAGGTTAATAAATTGATATATTACCCAACTATAGGATAACTACTTCATCTTTTAAATAATATTGAAATAAATCACAACCCTGGATAGTTTTTTAATTTGAATTTTCATCATTTCACTTAAGCAAAAATTTATATTTACTTGTTTTAATTTAGAATCATCGCCTTTTTCCAACCAAATCAAATCAATCTGTTAGATACCAGTAATCAGTTAACCTCATAAAAATTAATAGATAAGGTTTTAAGTCCTCATGGGATCGATACTTTTTATACTACTTGAACGATATGTGCGCTTGCGTTATACGCGTGTGTTATCACCGGTCAATTTCTTAATCAGAACTAAGGATTAGATCCTTATAGTATGATATTGAAATTGAAGGATCTTTATAGATCTATCCTTAGATTTTAGAAGTACTAAATTGAATAGAAAACTCTTGGAGAGTTAATGGCTATTCTCAAGGAGACAAAGCCAAAGTTTGCAATAAGGCAAGAAGCGCAAGGCCATCTTAGTTCAATATTCTAGAAGGCCAAGGCTTGGCCAAAGGCTTATGGAGTTTGGAAAAGGGCAAAGGCAAAATCATTATAGTCTTCTAGGAAGACAAATGACATATCCCAATATGTCTGCCTAATATATGGTAAACGAGGACACGGAAGCGTGACTGCCGTATGGATAAGGAAGACATGAAGGAATTGAAGACGGACATGGCTCCGACTTCAAATATGTTTGTCATAAACATGTTTGCTACTAGTATTAAAATTGAATTTTAGATACTAGATGTGGTACATAAAAATATGTATTGATGTGCAGAATCTGCTGATTAGTAGGATACTGACTTCAGTTGAGATTAATCTGTGAAATGAAAACGGGACGAAAGTCGCTATTTTAACCGTAGAAACCTAAGTTTAGGAACTACCATTCGGGTGTGTACTTAAATTAGGAGACTGTTACAATGTAACTAGTTTGACTAGGAACATTATCTCTATATCATAGTATAATCCGTTGCAGATATACCTTTATATTCTAGAACACTAAAATGTTTTATTTTATAAAGATGATATTGAGATAAGCACATTAGATGTGAATAAAAATATTTATATTTTGAATATAAATGAATCTCAAACGTATAACATGACAAACAAATAGCTCAAACTGATTTGATCAGATGAGACTTATTTATGACATTGTTGTCTTGGACACAATTAACAAGACTCGTATATCCACACTTTCTAAGAGTGGGTACTAGGAAAAATTTGATTCTATTCAAATGATGTCTACGAATCTAGTTTATTAGGCAAAATGCCTAAAACACTTTTTACTTGGTAAAAGTGCAAATACCACCGATCTGTTAGCCCTCGTTCATAGTGACATAAGTGGGCCCATGTCTAGCTAGGCTAGAGGTGGATATGAATGTTTTGTGACCTTTACGGATGTGGCATCGCGTTATGATTATGTGTTTCTTTTGAAACATGAATCAGAAACTTTTGATCAAATCAAAGAGTTTCGACACGAAATAAATAAACAGATCGGCTAAAGTATTTAACCATCACGATTAGACCATGAATACTTAAGCAATAAGTTTCTCATATACTTGAAAGAGTATAGTATTCTTTCAATGAGGACTCCTCCCGGAACACGTCAATTTGACGATGTGTCCGAACTGAGAAACCGAATTTTGTTAGACATGATAAGGTTAATCATGAGTCGCTCTGAGCTACCATTTCCTTCAAAGGATACGCATTAAACAGTGCAAAAATTACTTTGATAAGGTTCCATAAAAATATGTTTGACAGACTTCATATTAGATATGAATAGGAAAGAAACCGGGTTTTCTCATTCCTGAAGATTTGGGAATGCTAGGCATACATTTGGATGATACCAAACTAGAACCCAAATCGGATAAGTGTCAATTGTAGGTTATCCTAGGGAAACCTAAGTATAGTACTTAGACAACTCACAAGAGAACAATGTAATTGTTGCTCTCCATACGGTTTTCCTAAGAGGAATACCTGTATGCAGTGGTAAATGGGAGGAAAGTAAAACTCGATGAAAATCGGAGTAATACTATTCCAGGCACTGATTCCTTAATGGAATACAAATAGTTCATCAAGGATGAAACTATATCAATAATCTTCGAATACACAAGAACCGCGTAAGTCGGAGAGAGTCAGAAAACAACCTGGAAGGTATGGGTTTCTGATCTCACCTCGTAAAGATGTCAATCTTATTGAGGAATATGAACTGACTTCGAATGAGGAAGTGATACAAGGTATCGACTCCCTAATATGGCAAAGTGCCATGATGTCCGAAATGGATTCCATGTATACCAACTATGTTTGGATACTAGTTGTTGTACCAGAAGGCATTGTGCCTATAGGTACTACATAAGTCTTCAAGGAAGACATACACGGAAGGCAACATACCAACGTACTAAGCTAGGCTTGTAGCGAAAAGGTATCATTATCAACATTGTGTCGATTACAATGAAACCTTTTACTCGTTGCCATGGTTAAATCCATTTGGATAATGCTTGCTGATGCTGCATTTTTCATTTATGAAATATGGCAGCTGAACGTCAAAATCGCTTTCCTTAAATGGAAACCTTTTGGAGGATGTTTATAACATCCTGACGGTTTTTTAGTACCAAAAGGAGCAAACAGGTTTTGCAAGTTAACTCGATCCGTGGATGGATTATAGCAAGCATTGTGTTCTTGGAATTATCGTTTTGATGTAATCATAATGGTATATGATTTAATTCAAAACGAAAATGATTCTTGTGTATATAATGAGGTTAGTGGGAGCGAACTGACAGTGAATGTCCTAAATAATGATGACATACCATTTCTTGGAAATGATATTCCCATAATACAATCGGTGAAAGCTTGGCTTTCATGAAAATTCTCCGTAGAATTCTTGGGAGAGACAACCTTTATTCTAGGAATAAAGATCTACTGGGATAGATCTAAAAGTTTTTGGTACTCTCCGAGAACTCGTACATTGAAATAAATGTACGCTACTTGGTGTCTCATATGCTTTGAGCATATGAAGTCACAATCAGGCCAATCCAAGTGATAGTCATTGGATTGATGTTAAGAACATCCTTGAGTATCTTAGAGGAACTAAGGATGTTGTCTTATACTATGGAGAAGGAGAACTTGAAGTGACTGGGTTCACTGCTGCAAGAGTCCTAACCGATAAAACGACTATAAGTCGTAATAACGGTACTATACATTTTCAATAACAGAATAGTGAGCTGGAAATCTTCCAAGCAAGATATTGTTACTGAATAAACAACACAAGTGGATTATTGTTGGAGCTGAGGCAGCAATATAAGCCTTATGGATTGATAATAATCTAATTAGATTAGATATAGTTCTGTTAGCAGTTGAGCTAGGCTAAAACGCGAGCTAAAGAATTAATGGTCCCATCAACGATCCAGATACATACTTTAAATATTAATCTGATTCGTTCGGATCATACATCGTGGTGATGTGATGATCGAATAAATCGCATAAGATAGTAATCATGCAAATCCCCTGACGAAAGCATTTTCTTAGTAGAAGTTTGAGCGAACCGTACATAGTTCGGGTGTAGGACACTTGAGTGATTAGCTATAGGCCAAGTGGGAGATTGTTGGACATTTATGACCCATAACATCACTATTTGTACAGATCATGGTGTTGTTGTACAAATTAACTATGTGATAAAGGAAATTACTCTTTTATTATTTGTAATTAGATTACCAAGATGTATAAATGATTAAAAGTCCATATGATTAGTTCCGGATTGAGATGATATAAGACAATATCAATCCACGAAGGTTTAATCATTAAATATCCCTAGTCGTAGTATTATCGAGATTGGACATCGATAATGCGGAATAGACTAGTATTACACTTGTGCGCGTTATGGGAGCATAACGACATAGTTCTTATATATTTGGGTATAGGATACTCATGCAAGTGTAATAGGAGGTTGTGTTTACCGATGGTACGGAAATAGCTTCACTCTGGATAGACCCATCGGCATTCCATTGGTAGTATGACTATGTGTCTATGGAAGTTCGAATCAGGGTAGGTGTATTTGGTCTTAACCTGAGACTTGCACCGCTAATACTTGCGACAATCAATATGCTTTGGTTTTGGTTGTCCAGGGCTTTAACAGGTTCTGTGTACGCCTCTTCTGGGTATATTGAGAATCGTAGTGTATTCGGTGTGATGTCGAGATGGAAGTATCACTCCAGTCATAGTGGAGATGATGATCACGTAGGATACGAAACTCGTTCTCTTATATGCTGCAGCAATCAGGATATTATGACTAGGTCATGTTTATCCGATTATAGAGACTAGTTACCAGATATCCGATATGTGCTTCGTACGGGGCATACACATTTCCAGCCCCAGACCTTGCATGTGACATCCGATGCTAGATCGTAATACGCAATACTACGTATACTACGCCTGATATAGATCACATATTCCAGTAAGAATATTTCTGGAGAATTAGGTAGGCATGATGTTTTGCTAGAAGCCGACCATGTCTTGTAAATCGGTAAAAATGTAGTACTAGGTACGTACGTGTTGGGATAGTCCGATGACCGAATTTACTGCCAACATATCCGGGGATCTCATGGGTCGCTTCCCAAAGATTCACCGATGACGTATGACTCGCACTTTATTAATCTGGGATTAATTATAAGAGAGAGAAAATTAATCTGGGATTAATTACGGAGATATTTTATCTGGGATAAAATATTAATATAAAGAGAGAGAACGATTAATTTGGAATTAATCGATAAAATTAATATATTCGATATATTAAACGAAATTGGATTTCGACGCGGAATTGAAATTAGATTTTAATTCGGGCTAACGAGTTAATTTAGAATTAATTCGTTAGCGATGTGAATAGTAATTTTGCTAAGCATTATTATTTAATTAAATTTGATTTAATTACGTCGCAACGAAAAATTCGTTAATTTGGAATTAGCAAACCTGAGCCCGGGAGTGTTTGCGGGCGCACTCGCATTTCGAATTCAAGTGCGGCCCACAAGTCACATCAAGCGTCAAATCACTAGTCAATCGATTGATGTGATGTCTAGTCACTTTGAGTGATTTGACAACTTGTCATGAATGATTGATGGTGGTAGTTGGTTGGCTTTAATGCCTTGACTTTTTGAAAGTGAAAAATTGGTATATGTTTTAATTGATTTTGGAAATCAATTAACCACACACTTAAAACTTTTTCTCTCTTCTCTCATCTTCCCTCTCACGCCCAAGGGGCTGTTTTCTTCTTCCTTTTTATACATTTTACCGAGAATACAAGGAGAAGCTTAGGTGATTTTTGTGGCAAAAAATTACCGAGTGCTAGCACACATCCGAGGTCTTGCGAAGGTGATAGGGAAACCAACTTCTGAGCTTGGAATCACCATTCGAAAGCTTGGAGCTTGGACCAAATTTTTGGAGCACAAAATGGAGCAAATACCGTGAGCCACCTTGGAGGAAAGCTTGAAGTTTTTATTGTTCCTCGCGTCGTAAAATCTGATCAATGTAAGTATGATTCCGCCATTCTTCATTGTTGTATTCGCACATGATTTCTTGCTTGAAATAGATCTTGGGACTTAATAGAAACCCAACATGTTTCCACCACTCTTCTTTGATTATTCATTCACATTTTATGCTTATTTTTAACTTGGGACTAAACCTAGAAACCCAACAATGGTATCAGAGCCAATTTGAGCATGAAATGAATTAGGGTAAAATTTGGGTAAAACTAATTTGAGCATGATTTGATAAAATTGATTGATTGAGTATGCTTGAATGATGATGTAATGAAGTTGTATATGATCAATTTCATGAAATATTGATTGGATCAAATTTTTGCCCATTGATAGGCTTGGCCGAATGCTTTATTACCCTATGGTCATGGTATTTTTTGTTTCGTTGATCATTGGATGACTTGAAACGATTGAGAAATGTTGATTCGAAAATTCAATTGGATTGAAAAACGAAATCGGACAAAATAACCCACCATTACCGCGACCAATCTAGCATGTAATGACTTGATTTTTTGATTCAAAAATGTTGGATATACGTTGAACAAATTGATACATAATTAATTAATTAAATTGTATTTTGGAAATATTAATTTAGATAATTAATTGATGTATTACACTTTAGTTAATTGAATTATAAAATTTGGAATTTTATAATTTGATTAATTGGGCTTGATTTTGAATTGGGCTTGAAATTGTTGTATTTGAGCCTTATGGACTTGGTTGGGCCAAGTTAGTTTAGGCCAACTGGATTGGATCCATATTGGGCCTAAATCATTCCATTAAGTCCAAATATAACAAATGGGCTTTAAAAGTTTAATTGGGCCTTGTGGGCTGAAATTGGTTTCTTCGCAAATGAGGGTGATTCCTTAATTGGGCTTGGTAATTGGGTTTGACCCATATTGACCAAAGCCCATGCCTTATGAAATCAATTGAAAGCCCATCAGACTTTAATTAAATGAACATTGGATGTTAGTTGGGCTTTGAGACCCGATTAGATTAGATTTGAAATCTAAGTCGTTAAAGCGCATTAAAAGTGTAGTTATTTATTTGGAATTAAATAAATGAATGAATTAGTATTGAATAGGAATTAAATTAGATTTAACGAGTAGTTCGATATAATTCAAGAATTCGTACTTTGAGTATTTATTCTCAAACGAGTTGGACTCGCGTAAAATCAAATCGTTGTTTGAACATTAGATGATCACATAATTCAAGATTAATTAATTGGATTAGATTGATTGAATTGCATGCTATGAATGAATACATGGATGTGTTGAATGAATAGCGTATATCGGATGGATATTAGAAGGGAAAGAGCAATTTTAGAAATTGTTGTAAAATTGGAATTTATAAATTGGACCTGCGTGTCCAGCCTTATCTCTCATTATTTCTTTGTATTCTATTCTCACCTAATTCCCCTCAATGTAATGAGGTTTCTATTATTGTATTATGTAATTGGGTAGTAGTAGAATAGTTCTAGCCGGGGAGAGGATAATGAATGATTTGTTCTAGGAACACGTTGTTAAATATCCATCCGAATATCATTATTAATTTACTTTCCGCGCCTTATTATTCTTTTAGAATGCATGCTTAAGGGTGTATGATGATACCTAACAAAGATAATAAATTGGTTGCCAATTTACGCGAAAAACCCTCAAAACATATTAAGCGATATTTCCTTCCATTGAGTGATTCGTAATCAAGACCCAAGATTGGCATTGGTTTGTTGGCCAAAGTCAAGACCTTTGTCAATTGCGGATGCGTTTGAATCATGAAAGCTTTGTTCCATATCGGTGTCTTGTCCAAGTTGTGATTTTTTGGCCAAATTTAAGATCACTTCTTGTCCATCAACATTGATTACGAAGCTTTCCAACGTCAATGAGTCCCGCTTAACTGGAATCATTAAGCTTGTTGTGCCAAAGCCAGGCTTAGTTGATTCAGAGGAAAAAGGTTAGGAAAATATATTGGATATATTGGCATATATATTGTATATATGTTTCAGACTTGGAGGTCCACCTACCGGATCTAGGAATTGGATTAGATCCAATTGATCTTCGAGATCTACCTAGTTATATATCATACAACTTGTTGACCAAAGTCAAGGTTGTGTGTTATTTAACGGGATCCTAGCCCACTAGGAAACTGGGTTTCCCGAGTACTCCACAGAGGGTTAGAGGCTCGCCAAAAAATAGTGGGAGGCTAGTATTGAATTTTCAATTTCGTTCAACTACTTAGCTTTACGCGCTTTCAAATATTTCATCAAAATTATTTTATTAGTTGGACTAATATAATGTTACTTTTCTTGTAACAGTTGGATTATATCCTACATTGTTAATTGGATAATTATATTATCGCAGTTAAAATGACTGGAAAGAACAGTGTTCGGGACATCATTATTGGCGATAATGTCTTCAACGACACTAACATTTCCGATTGGGACATGACTCTAAATATAGTCCTTGGATCCGAGAGGCTGCTATATACTATAGAGAGACCTCTTGGGCCTAAGCCCAGATCTGATCAGTTGCTCGAGCTAGATCTTTGGAAGACATATAGTGATGACAATGCAACTTCCCAATCTATCATGCTTGCTGCTATGACTCAGCAATTCTGTTGACAGAACAAGGGATTGGATCCCTATACTATGTTGGCGAAGTTAAATGATCTACACCGATCTAATCTTAGATCGCAAAGATATGAGTTACAGAAGAAGCTCTTCCGTGCTCGGATGTCGGAGGGTACGTCTGTTGAACATCATGTGACACAGATGATTGCCGATATCGAGCAGCTTGGACAAATGGGGATTGTCTTTGAGATAGAGACCTCTATAGATTTGATCTTGCACTCTCTCCCTAACACTTGGAGTGGGTTCATCATGAACTACAACATGATGAACCAAGAGCAGACTCTTGGAGAGCTGATGTCCATGCTGCGTGAGACAGAGAATGAACTTCTTTAGGGCAAGAAGTGCGAGGCGCACTTCGCTTCTACATCTCGGACTCCGAGGGCTGGGCCCAAGGCGACTGGAGGTATCAAGAAGAAGAAGAAAAGGAAGGGCAAAGGTAAAATGTCAAAGGCTTCTGGGAAGCCTAATGACAAATCTCAGGATGTATGCCTCCAGTGTGGGAAGCGGGGTCACTGGAAGCGTGACTGCCGCGAGAACAAGGCGCTCCAAAAGGAGATAAAGGCGGGCAAGGCACCAGCCTCAGGTATGTTTGTTATAAAAATAAACATGACTACTTCTAGTTTTAAAATTGGATTTTTTATTCTGGTTGTGGTACTCACATTTGTACTGATGTGTAGGATCTGCGGATAAGCAAGAAACTGGCGTCCGGAGAGATTGACATGCATGTTGGAAATGGGACATCTGTCGCTGTTTTGGCCGTTGGCACTTTTGTTTTAGAACTGCCTTCGGGGCATGTACTTGAACTAACAGACTGTTATTATGTACCTAGTTTGACTAGGAATATTATTTTTGTATCTATGTTAACCCATGTGGGTATACTTTTGTATTTCGAAACACTGGGTGTTTTATGTATAAAAATGATATAGAAATTTGCACTGCTGTTGTAAATAATGGTCTTTATATTTTGAAATAAATCAATCTCAACCATATGCTGTAACAAACAAAAACTTAAAGTAAGTCATAAAGATGAAACTTATATATGGTATTGTCTTCTGGGACACATAAACAAGACTCGCATATCGACACTTTCGAAGAGTGGGTACTTGGACGGATTTGATCCAAATTCATATGACTTCTGCGAATCTTACTTATTAGGCAAAATGCCTAAGTCACCTTTCAGCGGTAAAGGTGTGTGAGCCACAGAACTGTTAGCCTTTGTTCATAGTGACGTTTGTGGGCCCATGTCTAGCCAGGCTAGAGGTGGATATGAATACTTTGTAACCTTTACGGATGATGCATCACGTTATGGTTATGTGTATCTTATGAGACACAAGTCGGAAACTTTTGAGAAATTCAAAGAGTTTCGACACGAAGTTGAAAAATAGACCGGTAAAAGTATTAAGACATTACGGTCGGACCATGGTGGCGAATACTTAAGCAATGAGTTTATTGATTACTTGAAAGAATATGGTATTCTTCACAGTGGACTCCTCCCTCCCGTAACCGTAATTAAACGGTGTGTCCGAACGGAGAAACCGAACTTTGTTAGACATGGTAAGGTCTATGATGAGTCGTACTGAGCTACCTATTTCCTTCTAGGGATATGCATTAAATAGTGCAATACTTATTTTGAATAAGGTTCCGTCAAAGTCTGTTCAAAAGACTCCGTATGAGATATGGACAAGAAAGAAATTGGGTTTCTCATTCCTGAAGATTTGGGGATGCTGGGCATACGTCAAACGTTTGGAAGGTACCAAACTTGAACCCAAATCGGATAAATGCCTATTCGTAGGATATCCTAGGGAAACCAAAGGATATTACTTCTATCACCCATAAGAGAACAAAATATTTGTTGCTCTACATGCGGTTTTCCTTGAGAAGGAATTCCTAAATGCAGTGGTTAGTGGGAGGAAAGTAGAACTCGATGAAAATCAGAGTGATACTGTTCCTGGCATAGAATCCTCAACGGAACATGAACAATTCATCAGGGATGAAGCTGTACCACAATCTTCGAATACACAAGGACCGCGTAGGTCGGAAAGAGTAAAAAAACAACCTGAGAGGTATGGGTTTCTGATCTCACCTCATGTAGATATCAATCTCATTGAGGAAGATGAGTCGACTACGTATGAGGAAGCGATATAAGGTATCGAATCCAGTTTATGGCAAGATGCCATGAAGTCCGAAATGGATTCCATGTACACCAACCAAGTTTGGACACTGGTTGATGCACCAGAAGGCGTAAAGCCTATTGGATGCAAATGGGTCTTCAAGAAGAAGACTGACATGGATGGCAACGTACAAACGTACAAAGCTAGGCTTGTAGCGAAGGGATATCGTCAACGACATGGTGTCGATTACGACGAAACTTTCTCACCTGTTGCCATGATTAAATCCATTCGGATAATGCTTGCTATAGTTGCATATTTCGATTACGAGATATGGCAGATGGATGTCAAAACCACATTCCTTAACAGAAACCTTTTGGAGGATGTTTATATGCAACAACCTGACGGTTTTGTCATGCCGCGACTTGCAAACAAGGTTTGTAAGTTAAATCGATCCATTTATCGATTGAAGCAAGCATCGCGTTCTTGGAACCAACACTTTGATGAGATCATAAAAGAATATGATTTCGTTCAAAGCGAAGATGATCCTTGTGTATATAAGAAGGTTAGTGGGAGAGCACTGACAATCATTGTCCTTTACGTTGATGATGTATTGCTTATTGGTAATGACATTGCCGTGTTAACATCGGTGAAAGCTTGGCTTTCATTGAAATTCTCCATGAAAGATCTAGGAGAAGCAGCCTTTATTCTAGGAATAAAGATCTACCGGGATAGATCTAGAAATCTGATTGGACTCTCATAGAGTACGTACATTGACAAAGTGTTGAAGAGATTCAACATGGATCAGTCCAAGAGGGGCTGTTGCCAGTGTCACTTGGTGTCACTCTATCTAAGTACATGTGTCCTAAAACTCAAGATGAGAGAGATAGAATGAGTCAGATACCGTTCGCCTTGGCAGTTGGATCGATCATGTATGCCATGATATGTACGCGACCTGATGTCTTCTATGCTTTGAACATGTGTAGTCGCTATCAGGCCGATCCAGGTGAAGGTCACTGGATGGCGGTTAAGAATATCCTTAAGTATCTTAGACAAACTAAGGATGCTTTCTTAATCTATGGAGATGGAGAACTTGAGGTAACTGGGTATACCGATGCAACTTTCCAAACCGACAAGATGACTGTAAGTCGCAAATCGGCTACATATTTTGTTTGATTAATGGAGCTGGAAATCTTCCAAGTAAGAGACTGTTGCCGATTCAACAACAAAAGCGGAATATATCGTTGCAGCTGAAGCAATAAAGGAGGCAGTTTGGATCCGAAAATTCCTAATTGGATTAGGAGTAGTTCCGTTAGTAGCTGAGCTCGTTCCATTGTATTGTGACAATAACGGGGCTATAACCCAGGCTAAGGAACCGCGGTTGTAGGACACGGGAGCTGGGCGACGCATGCTGTTCCGGGCTCGCGGCCCGGTTGGGAGTACGGAGTAGCCCACGGGGGACTAAACCAGAGAATAATGGAGTCGACACCCGGTGTGAACCGGGAAAAAGATTTAAGGCCGCACTCACCCCTCGCAAGGGAAGACCTCAAACCGTTGGGTTCGGAATGGTCCCTTACTTATGTCAATTGTAATGAATGGATTTGTGCAATTTTAACCAAGTCTACTCAACATAAATATATATACATGCTTCGAAAGTAAATTTTCATTAATGTAAACATGCAATATCATACAATGAACATGTTGAATTATCAAACACCAAAACTAAATAACAACCTAAGCGTAAACGTAGATTAAACTCCTATTACGAAGGAAAATAACTATAACATACATGTAGGAAATAACGTACTAACGACCCAATCATGCTTAAGAAATAAATAACTTACTAATAACCTAATCATGCTCGCACACAAATTTGGATGAAACGAAACATGTGTGTCTCTCAAGTGGTACGTGGCATTGTATCCCGAGTGTAAACCGCAATACCGTCCATTCAGATTTGGCTACGGAATTTACATCCGGGTTTCTATCCGATATACCGCAATAGAAAACACATATTCCGTTCATCCAGAATACACATCATACAATCTCATGGATACATTAAATTAATACATGCAAAAATAAACATGTGGCCAAGGAATTTGGCCGTTTTCAATGTAGGACCTCGCATACCCGGTTGGACGTATTCCAGTCAACCGAGTACACCGTGTCCGGAACAATAAAATAGAATATAACAAAGGGTGCCCTCAGGTCTTACCTTTTTAGTCGCTTTCCGGGAGTGCGGTTCACGGTGTCGGAAGAGGTATCGTTCCACTGTTCTCGCTGATCCACTGTTCCTGCTATTTTCACTGTTCGCAATTTCTGCTATTTTCTTGGGTTCGCTGTTTCTGTTGTTTCATCCATTTTCGATGGGTCTGCTGTTTTTACTGTTTTCACTGTTTTCTCTATTTTCAACGAATTCGCTCGATGTTTCTGCTCGCCATTTGTTTTATATTTTCTGTTTTTAAGGTATTTTATTTTCACTGTTTGGGTCGATTTGTAGGCACTGTCTTGCGGGTTTTTGGTACGGTTTAGGGTTGGTTTTTGATACGATGAAGGTGCGGCTTAGGGTGCAGTTTTGGGGACTGAGAGAGGGTATTTTTCTCACTGGTTTTCACGTGATGTTCGTCAGGTCTAACCTTTTATTCACACCTTCTAACTCTCGACAAAGACATAAACCCTTCAAACCCACTTAGCATTCATGCACTAACCACTCCCTAACTGCCCTCACATCTCTCGGCACTCTCATCTCTCAACAACAAAAAAGGGAGCCCTAACTGAAGCTAACTCTCATCACTCTTCTCTACCATCTCTTGGTGGAATCAAATAAGTAAACCCTAATGGCCTCTCGGTTCTACCCACTTAGCAGCCCCACTCAAGCCCTCCTTCATCATCTTTAACGCACACTGCTCACGAATTGCACACACGTAGCCACGCACTGCAGCCACACTCAGGCCATGCACACACACTTCACGTAAATATACATTGCCCCTACACACAATAACCACATATTCACAATATTACCATCACGTAATAACTCCCCCATGGACACGTAACAAGCCTGTTCTCACAACAATGAAGACTATCTCACACTACCGCTCCTTTATCCATCAACCCTTCACGCAAACTACCCCTTTCCTGTCTCAACTTCACGCATGCATGGGGTAGTTCGTTCGCTGTTTAGGGGTGGTGCTTGTGTGCAGTGTGGTGAGCTGCAGTGCGTAAGGGTTTCATGGCTTTTGAAGGCTTGTTGAATGGGCATCGATACTTAAGGGCTGATGAAAAGGATTTTTGGCATTGACAGAGGCTGGTTAGATGGCTTTTGAATGGTCTGTTCAGGAGGTTCACGACTGAAGGTCTGGTGGCATTGTTGAGGGCTGGACGTGAGTGTTTCAGTTTGGTGGATGGGCCTTTATGTGTGTTAGCGTGAGAGAGCTGAATTCAAGATGCTTTGTGCGCGAGTTTAGGGGCTGGATGGAGGCTATTATCGAGATGATCCCAGGGGCTGAAGTGAGGCAGTAGGTTGTGTGGCTAGCTGTGGACGTGAGCTGGGCTCTGTGTATGGGTTCTGTGAAGGCGTGAAGATAGGGAGATACATGAAGATGCTGATGATTTGAGTGATGATGATCCAAGTTTTGTGATGAAGGCCGAATAAGAGATATTAATGGCCAAAGGCTGTTTGGTCATGCGTGAAGATCAGTGGGTGTTTGATAGTGAAGGACGTGTGGGGGCTGTGTTTGTTGATAATGTGGTGTGTCATGGCCGAATCATGAAGTGCAGTGAAGTGGTGTCCATGGCGTAAAGATGATCAAAGATGATGATGAGTCTTTAGATGGAGCCGTGGAATGATGGAGAAGATGATCAAGAGGATAGTGCCGTTGATCATGCGTGATTGAAGGGTTCAATTGGGGGAAAAAACAAGAGATCAAACGGTGATGGATTGGGTGATTCACGCATGATTGAAAGGTTTGTGTGGGGGAAAAAAATAAGAAATCAAACGGTGGTGATAAGGTTTACGTGGGGCATTGTGCATTTTGAGTTTGTTATTGTATTTTTGTTTGATTTGTTTTATGTTTTAATTATTTGTTTATTTTTGTTAAAGTTGTTATTTAATTGGTTTGTATTTTTTAATGGTTTGATTTAGTTTGAATTTATTTAATTGGTTGGTGGCTTTTATGTTTGCATGGAAGTTGAAGGGTCACAAGCATGGAAAGTTAGGGATAGAGGATACGTTAAAAAAAGAGTGAGGATAAGGTTTCGGGCGGAGGATGATTTTGAAACGGAAATACGGCGAACAAACCCTAAGCAAAACGAGAATTAAATCCATCAAAATGTCAATTCCTGACTTTTCCCTTCCGTCGTCTGCTTCCCACGACTCC